>JAQFZU010000368.1:0-29218 GCA_034696185.1 Henia vesuviana | reverse complement strand
GAATTCCAGTCGATAATAACTTTTGTCGACGAAATTCCTGTCGACAGATTTCCTGTCGACGAAATTCTGCGTCGCCCAAATGGAGACAAATAAAGGCAACTTCAACCTTTATAGGTAACTATACATTCTTCTTTGTCCCTATTTCTTTGTCCTCACCAATTATTTTTAAAGTGCAAGTTGTGCACGACCACAGTGTATGAGCACACTGGTTTCCCTGGTTCCAGTGTGCCCATGCCTTAAAACAGAAGGGATTCCATGATTCTAAGAGCCCCATACTGGAATGCTGCCAGATTGTTCATAAAACATCTCTTGTCACAGTAGATAAGTACTCGGATCTCTCATCTACTGGAAAGGTTTGAGATTCAAATCCGTATAGACCCATTCCAGTACAACCCCCCCCCCCCCCCGGATGGGCAGGGCTTGTAAAAACCCAGTGTATTGCTTTGCCCAAGGCTTATAATGATGTTAAGATAGCTCAACAAAACTGTGTCAAATTTGGCAATATTGCATATTAGTGGTTATTTATAATTACGTAATATGTATGTATATTTAATTTCGTGGTTACCCACCATTGCTTATTAATCCCGTCATTTAACTCATTGAATATGCAACCTTATGCTACACCCTTGCCCTTTTTGTACGTGGAAATGTCGCGCAACCGACGAATAATGATAATAATAATGACAAATAATGATAATAGAATGACCTGGACTTATTGTATGGAATGGAAAGCTGAACAGTGGGACATTGAGAGTTGGATAAAGATATGGCAGAAGAGTCAACTCCAGACAACTGTATCCCAATACAGTTGTCTGTGAAGAAAAAAAATTAGCCAAGCTGAAATCATGTGAATGACTAAAGTGAGCTACTACAACTAGAAAAAAGAGGCAACAGAAGCTGCCAAAAATAGCAAAACAAAAGGCACATTTAAAAACTAACTTGTAAAAGGAAAACTTTGCCCAGAACAAGCTTCACTGCAGGACTAGGCTGGGATAATAAACCAATCATAAACTGTAAATGAGCATGAAATTTCCTGAACAAATTTAGTTTTGATAGGTACCATATATGTATTTGCTTTTATGGCTTGACTTAATATAGTTTAACTATTTATATGTGTAATTACCATGTTGTGTAGTTATTCTATAGTATTGTGACGGTGATTTTTCCCAAGTCTGTTTATTTGCTAAAACCCGGTAAAAACCTTTAACAGAAATCATCTGACTTCGTTCTTTTTCTTAAATCAAAAGCAGGATTTATTAATCAGCCAATTAAACAATTAATAATATTTACAATCAATAGTAAAGCTTTTGAAACATTAACAATTAATAATTAAATTTAATACAAAAAACAGGTTCTTATCACCATCACTAAAAACAGAGAATGGACAGGATATGGAGTTGTGCAGAACTCTATTTGCCATCACTAACACAAACACAAACACTAAGCTAGCTAACTTAGCCAAACTAGAAATACTGGAGACATAAAAAAGGCGCGAAATTAAGTTACGAGTATTTAACATTAACACAAGGTTGAATGGCAAAAACTACTTATCTACACATGCAGTTACGCATCGGGGTCACACTGGAACACATGGTCGGGCACAAAATACATTCTCTGGAATCTGAGTGTCTCACAAGACTTCGGATAATGCAATTGCATTCTCTTTAATCTTGAGATATCGCTCACTCGGTTCACAAGGCACATCGAACCAACTTCCGGTTTGTCATCAAACTGGTCGTCTCGAACGGAAGGAATTCCTTTTGTGTCTGGCTTGAATTATTATCATGCAATTGCATGTAATATATTTGACTAACTAAAAATACAAAAATAGCGGCCTCTCAATCCTGTGAACAACAGTCATTGGTACCTAAGAGATTGCACTTCTTGTTGTCCAGGGCAGTAGTCGCCATCACTATCTGTGTCGATAAAGGATTTGCCTTTAACTCAACAAAGTCCCATCGGAATTAATACATCGACGCACAGAGAACAAGCAATATACAGACGCGCAACCCATGCACCGGATCAATGCCATTTTTTAGTACAGTGCCGGCCCTAATTCAGACAGAGCTATAATGAGGTGTCATCATTGATCTCTTTCCAGGGGCAGGTATGCACTGAATTAATTTCCATGTCAAGTTAATTGCTATTCTGTGCAAAATGCATTAATCAATGGTGACCAAAGTCAAACATTAGATCAAATCATGTTATCAACATACAAAAGTAATAAAGCAAAGAACAATCACTTGCGCTGACTTATACAGCCAGCTAATCCCTTTACACAAAAGAAGGTGAAGGCACCCAATCTCCACTCTTTGGACACTCGGACTCTTCCATTTCCATCCAATCGGCTGAGATGGCCAAAGTCGTCCATCCAAATGCCATCTAATGGTCACACTAAACAACGAGGACATGTGTTCTCTCAATTAGGCTTGAGTTAAATCTAACTCCAAGCATCTAATATCAATAACACATATCCACACCAGAAGATTTACACATCAAACACTGATAAATAACTTGTTGACAATTAATAAACCTTTGATTGAAGGAATAACCAATTATCCGGCTATCTATTTACAAATTATACCGCAACTTCCGGTTGGGTATCTCTAAAAATTACTCAAGATTTTTAATCTTGTTACAGTATGTTGTTATGTTTAACATTAAAATGAGTTAAAAAATTACTCCAGATTTTGCCCTGAGCACTTTTGGCTTTCATAATTGTCAATGAAGTTTACTTCAACTTATTTGCTCCTGTTCAAAATCAAAAGAATGCGCTCTTAGAGCTTGGAGCACTGATAACTAGCACTATTTTTGAGAGGTAGAGCATTTGGAGCGATTTGATCTGGTCAAGATCCAAGTATGATGCACCAATGTTCTAAATTTATTATAAAAATAATTTTTAACAAGATTAAAATATTAGATAAATAACTTTAAAAAATATTATTATTTCATGACATTTAACATTTTATTTCAAATAAATTAAAAATTTTATACGTTTTTTTGCCTTGAATTTTACTACGCAAAGACCAGCAAACACCAAAAAAATTACTCCAATCATTCGAAAATCTGGTATATTTTACTCCTCTCAAGTACTACTTCCCTTGGAGCAGAACAGGAGCATAGAGCAATTTCTCGAGTAATTTTTAAACAAATTCTTTGTGTGAAGATTTCTTCCTCTGTCCAGTGTGCCCTCATTGGCTCCTCCTGAAACAAAAGTTAAAAGAAGCACTCCACATTTGAGCTTCTTTCAGGATAAAGGCTCTCAAAATTGCAATCCTATTATTCACTTAAAATTCAGCCCAAATAAGATCACAAATTTTGATTCATATTTCATAGCTCAGTCAACGTGTGACTGCAGATACCAATGAATCATACATTGTTGAAATCAAATGTAAAATATTTAAATAACGCTGGCGTCACCAACAGTTGGAGGTACTCTGTAACCCCTTTAAGGACTGTTGTTGACCTTTTTAGAAAATAAAGACTCTTCGGTTACTCTGGGTCATTCCCTTGTTATACTTTTCAAGTATCGCGCACGTGTTTATTTGGCTCCGAACAATCACCACCAATACAAATATATTCTAACAGGTTATGGGCCCAGATCACACTTTGTTTTGGACTTTTTAACACGACGATCCACCTGTTTTACGACATGATTTTTTCTTGACCACTTACAATGACAACGGCTACCTCAGTGGACCCCACAGTGCTGCGAACACCATCGACGACGACGACCACCTCACACTTCCCATTCTCCAACTTGTCTTTTTCCATTTCTCGATTTCTCCATTTCTCTCGTCACCGAACTGTAAGCATTCAAAACTGTATGTCAAATTTCACGGGCACGCACGAATTCAAAATTGACAACCTCACCGACGGAAACTATTTTTTTGGTCACTCTATGCTTGATCAATTCTCATACAACAACACCAGTGGGCTGCAGTCAACCTCGATTACAAAGGCGACCTGACGAACGAGCAAGGGACAAAAACTTCCAATGCGAAAATAGACTAAACAAGGACGGGTGACGCGATACAAAGCACGGTTGGTGGCAAGGGTTTTCAGCCAGAAACACAGCATCGATTGCCATGAAACGTTTTTGCCGGTGATCAAGTTGAAGACAGTATGACTCCTGGTGGCAATTGCAACCAATTTGAAGTGGTATATTTGTCACATTGACGTGGTGGCGGTGTATTTGAATGTGGTCTTACACGAAGAATGCTACATGGAAAAGCCGGAAGGAAGTGAAGCGAGAGGAAAAGAAAAACATGTATGTCGCCTACAGAAATCCATTTATGGCCTCCATCAGTTCGGTCGAGAATGGAACCACTGTTTGGACGAATTCTTGAAGTCCACAGGTTTGAGGAGATCAATTACCGAACCGTGTGTTTACCACAGCTTTGAGGCAGGAATCATGGTGGACGATTATGTTGACGACCTATTTGTGATCTCCAAGTACGATGAAGCTTTTGAGTCTTTCAAAACTAAAATGGAGAAGAGATTCGAAATTAAGGACTTAGGAAATGCAAGCCTTTTCCTGTCCATCTACATACGAAAAACGTACGGAGGGTACAGGCTGAACGAAGAGGGTTCATCGAAGAAATTCTAATCTGTCTCCAAATGAAAAACGCCAGACCGGCGGCCACACCCTTGACCTGGGCACAAAATACACTGAAAACCATGACGAGAAGGATGAGACACGACAAGAACAATATCTACGGGCAGTCAGTCAGCTGATCTACCTCGTCTCCGGCACGCGACCCGACCTCGCCTATGACGTGGCACATCTAAGTCGAATCCATCAGAAGAACATTAGACCAACATGAAGCACTTGCTGCATTACCTGAAATGAACAAGAGATCATATTCTAACTTACAAACTAACAGGAAAAAATATCTTCTTCTACTCTGACGCTGACTGGGCGGGAAACCACATCGACCGGAAATCTTACAGCGGATAAGTCAAAATCCTGGCAGGCGCCGCAGTGTCATGGAGCAGTAAAAAGCAGGGTAGCGAGGCTGAATATGTGGTGATGTGCCAAGCCACAAAAGATGCAAAGTGGGCTGCGTAGTTTTATCGAAAGATCGGTTTGAAAGACATGGTGAACCAATGCAATTTCTGTTTTTTTCATCATTTGAATAGACCACAACATGTGTTTTTATCCATGTGTACCACCAGTGGCGCTAGCGTCTATGTAGTTTTTAACATTGCAGGTGATGACGTCACCGGCTTCATTATTTAACACAGGGCGAATAGGAAGTTTCGCTTCTGTATCCTATTCTGTGGTTGAAATCAAATGTAACGTGTTTAAATAACACTGGCGTCACCAACAGTTGGCACCATGTACTCTGTAATCTCTCTGTAATTGTTGATCTTTTTAGAAAATAAAGACTCTTAGGTCACTCTGGGTCATTCCTTTGTTATACTTTTCAAGTGTCGCGCACGTGTTTTATTTTGGCTCCGAACAATCACCACCAATACAAATATATTCTAACATACATAACCTATAAAAATTATAATAAAATATATTTTAATATTTTTTATATTTATTTTAATACATATATTTATTTTCCATAATAATATAAAAATAAAAATTACATAAAAACATTAGGTTCATTCAATATCTGTGTTTTTACAGTTTTTATACATTTTAAAAACTGTTTTGCAACTGAAACCAATGCATAAAGTCATTTGCATAAACTGCTAAAACTCTAAAAACAGAGATATTGAATGCACCTATTGATTAACAAAATCAAAGTTCACTACTGAAAGTATTATTGTGATAGATAAAAATGGCAGCCACAATCACTTTATTTCATAATAATTTTTATGATTTACATTTTAAATTCAAAACTAGGTTTTTACTAACTAAATAATAATATATTGAAAAAGAATTCATTACCTTTCTAATCACTGAATAACATTTTCTAATCCAATTAAATTCAAACTTATTTTTATCAAAGTCTTTTTTCTTTTTGTTGCTGTTTCAATCTTTTTATTGTTTCTGGATCTCGAAACCTCTTGAAAAATATTGGCGGATGGTAACACTCCTGTGGGTTTTTGAGCAGAGTTAAAATAGGCGCAATTATTTGAGCTGCGCTGAAATGAAATAAATCATTAAAACACTCAATAAAACACCATTCGCATTATAAACCGACTGAATACAAACACCAAACACAGTGAAAAGACAAAAAGCCGATGTGTAAACTGCTGCTGTCTCAGTCAATTTATTGGGCGGTGGTGGTGGTGGAGGCGGTGGATTTATCCATGTTTTGAATCTTTTCAACAGATTGGGCATTTATTGCAATTCTTTTTAATTTTTATACTTTTAGGCTTAATTCTACAATATTTAAATTTACACAGCATTGATTTGAAGTCAAACCCGCGCATTCCCTCAATCAATCACATTTAACCTCACATATAACACAAATAGACTTCATCCAATAGGATTTCACCAGTCTTATAACGAAAATAAATCAACGCCATCTATTGACAAAATATATAAATATTCTAGTTTTATTTTTAACCACAGCGAGATCAAAGTGGAAAACGGAGGAAAAGCAGTCATCGTCAAAGCACGTAATGAAATTGTTATTAATTATATAAATCGCTTTAATGGAAACAAATGTCGCGACCAACGTTAATAACATATTAAAACGTACGGGTCATATCGCAGTATGCGACGGACGGTTTATATTAGTATGGGGTGGATATCGCGTAAGTTAAAATTTTAAAAATCAAATATAAAAATAATTAAAATATTTTTATTATAACTAAATAGGATTTCGTTGGTGTTGCTGAGAGTCGTTATTTACCATCAAACCATATTTGGGTCTACGATTCGTTATTGGACGTTTGGTATTTTGTCATTCTCAAATGGCTAAGAAATTTGCATGAAAATTGCTAAATATTAAAAATTATTATTTCTTATTTAAAGGAAAGTTTTATCGACTGGTGGAAATGCACCTCCAGGGACTTCTGGTGCTGCTGGTGCTTTAATAGACGATAATTTCTACGTTCTTGGTGGTTATAGTCAAGAAACATTAATTCCTAAAAACACGAATGATGTTTTTAAGTTGAATGTTAAAAGCCGAAAATGGATTAAAATTAAGACAAACGGTGCTAAACCTTTACCGTGTGATAAGATGACGAGTTGGATTTATGAAGACAAGTTTGTTTTTATTATTTATTTTAAAATTAAAATTTATTATTTTGATAATTTTGAAAATTTTTATTTTTAACAGAATTTATTTATTTGGGGGTTTCGGTCCTAATCCGAATCGTCTAGTAGCATTTAATCCTCCTGATCCACAAATTGAATTTGATTTTGCTTATGATTTTATGGATGAAGTAAATTATTTTTATTATTTTTATTTAATTTTTAAAAAATATTAAAATTTCAGATTGGAGCTCGTGGTTGGAATAATCAATTGGTTATATTTGATCCAGTCACTAGTAATTGGTTATGGCCTAAATGCAATGTAAAATGATTATAATATTAAAATAAAAATTAATTATATAAATTTCTATTTAATTTAGGGCTTAAAACCACTGCCGAGAGCTGCTCATGCCGCTGTAAGACTCGATAATTTCGCTTATGTCTTTGGTGGACGTCATCAAAACACGAGAATGAATGATTTGCATTGTTTTGATTTGAGAACGTCAACTTGGTCCGGGAGGTTCGAAATTATTATTTTAATGTTTTAAATAAATTAAAATAAAATTATTTTAGTTTACAAATCGAAGGTCCAGTGCCGAAAGGTCGATCGTGGCACAGTTTGAATGTTTTATCAGATACTAAATTGGTTTTGTTTGGTGGATTCAGCCAGGAACGAATGGCTTTAAGTAAATTTTATTTTTAAGAAAATATTATTTTTATTTTATTTTATTATTTTTATTGTTTTAGGTGATTGTTGGATATTCCATACGAATAAATTGTATTGGCAACTCGTTGAAATGTCGTGTTTGGAGCCTCGAGTGTGGCATACGAGTTGCTTATCCAACTATGGCGAACTTATCGTCATTGGTGGTTGTTGTAATAATATTTTAGGACATACTGAAACAGTAAAATTAAAATTTATTATTTTAAAATTTTTATTTTTATTAAATTTTTTTTAGAATTAAATTTTTAAATTTACAATTTTATTTTAAATTTTTAAATTTATTTTAGTTCAAAAAAATTTAAAATTTAATTTTCTAAATTTTAATATTTTGAGATTTTTATTGTTTTAAAATTTTAAATTAATTTTCAGGTTTATCCGAATCATTGGTTATCGTTAGGTTTTTCACCTAAATCATTATTCAGGTTAAAATAAATTTAATTCTATTAAATTAAATTGATTTAATGTTATAATTTGATATTTTAGAATCGCTTTGGATGCAGCAGCTTCGTATAAAACCATTTTGTCTTCGTCTTGGCAAGAATTGCCTAAATTCATTCAGAAAATGCTATGTGAAAAAATCGATAAATCAATCGCATTGTAAAAAATACATTTTTAATTTCTATTCTATATTTTCTTTATTAAGATTAAACATTTTGTTCATTTACAGATTTACTGACTAGTTTAATAATCAAAATTTCATTTATTTTCCTAATTTTAAATTTTTCTTTGTAAAATTTATTGCTTACTAGTTATTTATAACATTAATTTTTGAATCAATTTTTAAAAATATAAAAAACTGAAAATAAATTCTTTTTCTTGTTTGCTATGTAATCATCATCAGTCAATGCAATTGCTCATCTTCATATACTTGCTAATAGGTTTTTGCGTGGTCAGATTTTTATCATTCATTTATTTTTCTGCACCTTATTACGAAAAAGAGTGAGACTTCACACCTCTTCCAATGTGATGTAGTATGGCAATTTGGAACACAACAATTTTGTGGCATTTGCTTGTGGTCGTATCTCAAAACGCATGCAATCCTAATCATTCAGATGAATCTTAAACCAAATTCCAGCACTAACGCCGGGCTGGTGCTAATAACGATAAGCACAAGAGCCTGAACCTTATTGTGATGTTATAAGCACCAAAATTTAATAAATTCATTGCAAATTAAATTAATTAAAATACCTCGATGTGCAATTTCAACCTGCAAAACTTATCAAAAAGATCAAAAAAATTAGAATTAAATATCGTTTTCCATTTTCCGAAAAGACCCAACCGTGATGAAGAAATGGAAAAGAAGGTCATCAGAAAAAAAATTACGAGAAATCATCCAGAATGTGTTCTGTGCACTTCACAGAAGAAGACTGAAAATTATACTCAATGGAAAATAGGCAATTTTAAGCCAATTTTTTTTAATACAGCACATAAGGTGGTTCCAAAAAGTCACTTGCTGGACTACTTGCAAAGGTATCTGTGGCACCTATAGTAAAGACATACAAGTGCTTCATAGCCACGTACTTTCCTTCCTATAAAATTATGATTGGAGTAATAATGCTATCAGCTTGTATTTGAGGAATAACTCGTTTTATATCAACAAAATCTTCTAGTCAATCTTTTACTATTAAAAAAATGCATACCATTAATTAAAATTAATCAAAGTGAAAACTCAGCTAGAGATATCTGATATAAGCAGAATAACAAAAAAAATGCTCATCTAAAAGAGCTCAAGATATATACGAAAGGTAATTTTCCAGATAAACCTATGAGGAGAGAATTATTTGATTCAATAATTTCAAAATTCGAAAATGGTTGCACATCTGATATGGGAAGAAAAATCAATCGTTATAGAAATCGTTAAGTGTTCATCACCAAAATCCATGCAATAAAAGTTATAGTAATTTCAGAAAATATATTGACTTTTTCAAGATTTCTTACATCTAGTAAAACTTTACGAAATAACGATCCATTTTATGTATAATGGATTTTGACTTTCATCAGATTGATCATTGACAATAAAAGTCATTTAAGATACTTAATGGGAAAGACTAATGGTAATTTCACAAAATGCTTCCATATTTTAAATTAGCACATTTACCTTTCCGTAGGTGATTGACAAAAAGTAAAGATACTGCAAACTGTTTTCTCTTAAGATGGCAGTTGCTTTATGCTCTTCATGACAAAGAGACAACTTCAATTTTGGAATTACATCTTTAACATCTTTAATACAAACCATCTCATTGACACTGCAAAACCTGCCAAAAATGGATTGAAAATAAAATTGAATTTCAAAGCAAAGTTTTAGATGAAATTGATCAAACATTATACTTGGAAAGGTGAGCAGGTTCCGATCACCATCACTAAAAAATACAGATCTTTGACAGAATATAGAGTTACGCAGAACTCCATTTGCTAACATAACACAACACTAAGCTAAACTAAGCTAACTAAAACTAACAACTAAGTACCAGAGACACAAAAGGCACGAAAGTTACTTTACGCATCTCTAACATTAAAAAAAGGCCGAATGGCAAAAACTACTTATCTACACACACTGTTACGCATTGGGGTCACTACGGAACACAAAATACATTATTAAAATTTAAAGTGATTCCCGGGACATTGGATACTGCAATCTCATTATCCACACAGAACCCATCCCGTTTTGGATCGAATAATGCTCACATACGATCGCATGAACCACCTTCGATTTACAACTCACTGAAAATACAAAAGTAGCTGCCTCTTATACTCAGGAACAACAGTCATTGGCACCTAACAGAGTGCGCCTCTCAAGGAATCGATGATGTAAGTTAACATTTATCCCGTCTTATTACTCGGTATAATTAAAAATCGTTTACTTAATGATTCTTCTTCAAGCAATGATGAATCGAACCACCGATAATTTGGATTGAGAAAGCGAAACTAAAGAATTGATCAGTCCTGGAGAAAATAAGAATGTTGATTAACTATCAAATGACAAAGCAATTGCTGTTGTTGATATTTATACGCTCTTCTTGTGATGCATCAATTATTCGATGAATAATCAATGTTTTTCATAGTCGATTAACAGAAATCCAATGGTTTAACAACATCGATTATCTTAAAAACATCACCGTGTGACCACGGTAGGTAGAAGAGTTTTTTACTACCGTGGGTGTGACTATCAATGTTCGATGGTTGACCCATCGCAAAGCCTTAATAACTTTTGCAAACATCGAATTAACTGCCAAGAGAAATCCAAGTCATTGCGCATTAAATAGCAAGCAACATTTCAAAAACCAATAACAAACATGAGATAAAATCTGTTAATTTCATTAATTCAAAAATGCTGAGGTAGTTAAAAATAAGAAAAAAGTAATTGCCTTTACTCATATTTAGCCTTGAGTGAGTACTGACCTATACGAGTCACTGAAAGCAAATAAATATAAAGTTCAAAAACATCAACTAGGTAATTGGAAATTTAAGCAAAATCATAGCAAATAATAGGTGTATTGCATAGCATTTGCATTTTGCTCTTGTGGTGGCGTCAATGGCATTTGGTGGAGGCTATATCACCATCCATTACGGTAGCAAAAACAAATTTCTTTGCCTAATTAAATACCAAAATTTACCAACTGAATAAAGCGCCAACTGGCGGATTAATGATTCCTTAACAGCTAGCGCCAACAATTTACAGTGAGAAACAATGGAAACTTAAAATACCAAAAATAGCATTAAATATTATTAATAGTAATTAATAGTCGTGACTTTTCATTCAAAATGCAATTAATATATCCAAAAATCAGAAAATGAAATAATATTTTTGAAAAAATCAAACTCTTTAAACTTCATCATTTTCATTCAAAATTAACCCAAAAAAACTTACGAAACCATAACAGTACAATTACAGCTGCAAGAAACAGCGAAAAATCAAATTAAGCTTAGAGCCTAGACTAAAACTGGCAAAAAGCGAGATCTTGCGGGAAAAAATGGCAAATGAGCCGACGGCAATGATTGCCCGCAAGAGAAAGGCCTTTGCGTTGCAAACCAGATCGCGTGCGATTCAACTTTTGGTGGCGCTCACACGGTGCGATACCCGCACTTATTCATCTCTCACAAATCCAACTTTCATCTCGACACTTGTTGACATCGCAAAACGAATCATCGGGTACGTCGTCGTATTTTAAAACCTTAAAATAGACAACACATGGACAACATGTTAAATCAATGCCAAACCCTGTTGCCTACGCTGGCCCCGTATTGACTGTGGCTCCACCTACGCATCGTACTCGAAACCATTAAAATTTACATAACTAAAATTTACATAACAAAAAAATTCATTTTTTACGAATTCTTAATTTTATTAAAAAAAAAAAAATTTTTTTTCAAATTAAAAATATTAATTTTTCGAGTTGTGTGGGGAAAGTAACCAAGAGGCAGCGAATTGATTTCGTTATAAATTAATTAATAAAACGAATTAAATAAATGAAAAGAGATAAACGAATGACGTCATGCGACCTGTGGGTTGTGGCTATTGGGGGCACTAACAAATACAAAGTTTATCCCCCACGTGACTGGGGACAACGAGGGGATTTGGGTGGTGGTGAGGGAGGGGGAAGGGTGAAAGAGGAGTTACGACAAAAAATATTCAACCGAGGAAAGTTGGCGCCACAACGCGCGCGCTTCAAGGGTCACGAGCCGCCCTTTTGATCCCGCCACACTCTGCTGACCCTTCGATCACGTGCCCCGGGCCATCGAGCGTCCGCAGCGCTTTCGACACCGCAAAAAAATAAAAATAAACCAACGACGTCACTATTCTTCACGACACCACCTAGAGACAAATTTAGTCAATTTAAAACTTTTAATCGGTTTTAAATCGACATCGGCCATTTTATTTGCTCGAACCCCCACATCCACCTCCCCCCTCGTAATCCCCGAATTTGCGAATGGCAGTGATCCGTTTCCGGTTTCCGGAACTTACGTCCCTTCCCTCCCACTCGAAAACTGCACTCGTCGAGTGTCTGGTTCGAGAGTTGCGCCACGCAGCTGGTGGTGCCCGTAGCGAGTTGTACGGTTGCCATGGTGATGCACCGCGGGCGTTTGCGATCTGCATCCACTGATGAAACGTTGCCATGCCAACTGTAGCCGTTCGGCGGCAAAGCGGGACGGCTTTGCCCGCAGTTGCAGCGCGTCGCCCGAGGATGACGAAGAGAAGCGTTCGGAGGAGACGCGCAACCGAGCGACGGCCAAAGGGGTCCGCGAGTGGCACATGAAAACCCCTTCACTCCCGTTGGACGACCATCGACCGTCATCCACTTCCAACAGGTGATGCGCATTTTAATGGGTTTTAGGCTTAGTACGTGTACGTGGGCCGGGTGGGGCACGAATCTTCGATTAATCGTCATTCAAAGTCCACTCCCTTTTAAAGAGGGTCGTGGCCACGACAGTAAATTATGAATTCCTAAGGCGAATGTCAGGCCCGGAGCTGAATTCTAAGACTGGCATCTGCCCCGGGGTTCTCGTGGCCTGATTGGGCACACCTGGGTGGCAACGACGGACCATCATGTCCTTGCCAAGGCACTTTGGACTCTGCATTTGATATAGTTCGCCATTAGATGTTTGTTTTCAGTCTTGCATCCCGTTTGTGGCGCTCGAGTTTTTAGGCTCACTTATTCGTTATGGGGATATTTGGGTTTTGGTCAGTTTTCTCGACCGGGCATTGATCGGGTGGAAGAAAATGGCCGTTGGGTGGAGTGGTGAAGTGTGGAGAATTCGTGACAGTCGCCCCGAGTGCGAATCGTAATGAAATTGGCGAAAGAGAAGAGTTGGAGCTACGGTCAGTGGGATAACTCGATCAGTAGGAAACCCATGGGATGCGCGATGACCACGTGACTATTCGACCGGAAAAAAGAAATAATATTGCGCAAATCATTTTTTTTTTTTTGCTAAAAAACGAGAACGCTTTTGTTAAATAGTTTTAAAATATTCCCTTTGATGTTTTAAATGTCGGTATCGGCAATCAAAGCGCGTACGCAAATGAAATTTCGAGCTCGTTAGTAATGAACGAGTGGAAATATAATTTTTAGATGAACCGATCGCGACCGATTGCATTTTTATACACAACATAAAAAATATTTTAATGGAACGTGGGTGGAGCTAATATTCGAATAAAATAAAAAAAAATAAAAAGAAATAATAAGAAGAAGGCGGGGTCGGTTCGTTACCACGCACCCCGAGGACACTCGAACTCCCCGCCGAGATGCTCCACTCACCCTCGGGTGATCAGTGGAAGGCCAAACCGTCGCCGTGTTGGCGCAAAAAACTCGCTCTTATCACCACAAACGGACGAAACCGGCAATAAAAAAACAATACAAACAAAACTTTAAAAAAAATTAATAAAACCGTACATTACTGGCCTCCGTAGTCCATATCTACGGAAGTCCCGTAAATCCAGCATGTTTTTAGCGATTTTTTCCAGATTTCCACTATTTAATTGATAACGAGGCAGGAAATGCATTGCCTGGTGCCAATTTGTCGTTGCGGGGTGCGTAAAGAGTTGGGAAGCAGCAAAGAAACGCAGATGTGGGGAAGTTTGCCAAGCCCTAAAGTGGTGCGAGTGAAGCAGTATTGGCCGGGTCTGAGCGCCGCGAGCAATGATTAAGTTAATGGCTCGCCCGAATTCAACGGAGCACTAACCCTAAGGCCAAATACGGGCATGCTTAGTGCCCTCTGCACCAGCTGCAGGCCTTTCATACTCGTCTGGTTTTCGCAACCAGACACACACGCGTTTCAGCGGCTCACGGTTCTCATGCGTACCCAACATTTCGACCATTCACGGTAGGGTTTTTTTTTTTTTAATTACTTCGGTTCGTATTTAGACATTGTGACATTTACACTCTCACATTGTGACATTCAGATAGTTAAAGCAATATTTTTCTACTTTTTATCTATTGTTTTTTCATTGGTTCACACCCTAGTCCACCCTCTCGTCATAGCGTGTGCCACGCACGAGCACCTAATTAAGTGGGTTTGCTATGACTAAATGGCGCCGATTTTGAAATTTTGATTTAACTAATATCAAAATATATTTTTACTCCAGCAATTTTGACCAATGCTTTTATGTTGAGTTTTTTTTAAGACCCGTCAATCACGCATTGTATCCTCCCGAAAGGATCTTTAGATGCGAATATGTATTATACATGGACCCTCCCAATCTTTCGCGTGAACGATGCAATTCAAGAGCCTTTACCACCCTTACCTGGTGCACAGGTAAAAGTGGAAAGAGCCGAGGGGTAAGCGAGTCTTTCCTTGTCCTTTTGTCCATGCCTCGGGTCGGCCGAGGGTGGGTGGTGCCTCGAGCGACGTCTTTAACGAGTCGATGGGACCCGGCCCTTCTTTTAATGATACTTATCTCGGATATAAAAAGACATAAGCAATAAGCGAGTCTCGATTGAAGTTTAACGGACGAGTTTCTCCATTTACCCCTCGGGTTTTGTCCTGTCTCTGGGGTGTCGAAGAATGTTTCGCACCTGCGGTTTTCGGTCCAAGGACACGTCGAGGTGTGACAACTGGACTTTGAATGTGGTTTTATTTTATATTTTTACATTTTTCGATCAATTGAACTTTTTAAATTTATCAGTTAGTTACTGCAGGCGTAAGAAGTTAAAAGGCCCTCTGGTTGTAATTTGTGATTTGTTTTTTTAAAGGTGATGGAATAATTAATCGCGATTGGAAGGTTACGAAACAAATTTGTTTCTTGATTAAATATTAAATGTCGACGATCGAAAAATCTATTTTCTCCTACTTTTGGTAACAATCCTTGAAAGAAAATGTAAAAATCACTTTTACTCTGTAATTTAGCGATCACTCCACTTGATTGAAAGAACAATAGTAATCAAAAAATACCTATAAAATGATTTTAATTGTATTTAAAGATAAAGAAAAATATTTTTATATATGGTATAATAAATATATAAATAAATTGCCGATCGTTAAAAACATCGATATATTCACATTGACTGCATCGAGTTTCAAACAATCGAATCGAGTATCGATTTTCCTTATCGAATACTGCGAATAAGGCGGGCTCATCAAATCCATTTTGTATTTATATTTCTTATTACCCTTTAAATACAAGCAATAATAAACTTCGCAATCACCAATGAGAGTGGCAAAATGCAGGGTATAGCGAGTCGGACATGGTTGCATCGACATTTTCCTATGTTTACATATAACTCGAATTGCGCCAATAGAAATGTCGGATTTCTTCTTTTCATTCGAAATGCAAACATACAAAAGATCTTCGCCCAGGGTCGACACGAAGTGGCCGTCGGGGCATTCGGTCGAGTTGGTGAGCACGTTGTTTACGTAAGGGGAAAAAAGGCCCCCGAAAACTTGATCGGTAGCGACCGACTGGTCGTCGGTGGAGCAGAAGTGACTCGTTATTCTGTTGGGGCACCGAAGGCAGTCGTTCAGGACCAATGGTTCGTCGGTGTATCGTGGAGGGCATCGGCTTAGCCGATTCCAGTAGCAATTTGGGTATTCGTATTTTACGCAGGATTTTCTGTCGGTAGGGGGCGAAATGCATTTTTGATAGAATCCGCCTATCCGACGTTCTTTGAAATGACCTTCGCATAAATAAGGGTCGTGCAAGTTGACGGTGTTGTCGAACGTGTCGGAATTAGGGGGTCGAGCGCAACCCAAATGCGTGTTCAAACTGAAAGGAATTGATGTTGGTCGTTAGCAGCAAGATTTTTAGTCCTCGTGATTGCTGTCGACTCACCGATAATACTTTTGGACAGCTTCTTGCACGAGTTTGATCACTTTGGCGATATTTAAGTTCTTCGTTTGAGGGAACCATTTTTCTATTTCGACTCGATGCAACTGGACTCCGAACTGGTTGATGACGGCCACGTTCTCTGCCACCGATTCGATCCATCTACGAACGTCGAGGTCGGGCAAACCACCGATTCTCTTCGGACCGGAATTATTTCTTTTCTCGTCAAAATACGTGTCGCAATTGGTCGAATTTAGTTCGTCCAACTCTATGTCGTGAGTGCAGAGAAAAGCGCGTTTCGCATCGAATTCCAACTTGATCAATTTGAAATTACTTAAATTCGAAATGTCGAAATACGATTCTTCCACGTATATTCCACCGACGTGCACTTTGGTTACGAAATAAGTGCCGAATTCCTGCACGATTTTATCGGCGTAAAATCTGGCACGAAAAATGTCGTCATTTTGGTATTGGTCGATCACGTTTTGTATCCCGTCTTTGAATTCCGAGCTCAACGAAGTTTTTTTGTTTATATCAATTGTGAGTAAATGGTAAACGAGCATCACTCGTACCGTTGCTTCGTTATGGTCGAGTAATTTCCTTTTGACGCGAGAATAATCGGCCGAAAAGGATCCGTCGATTTGTCGTTGAAATTTTGGTTCGTCCCACGTTTTAACCGACGTCATTTTAGACGCATCGATCGGCGAATATTTGGTCCAATCGGTGATGATATTTACTTCTAATTTTAGTTTGTCCACTGCCGTTATCCGTGCTATTTCGGGCACTTTATAGGTCGAATCAGAGTTTGGCATATTGATGCATTTATCGAATTTCGTTTCGGAGATTTGCCCGCGAGTTTCGCTCGTCAAACCATCGTAACCTCGTCCCGGGATCGTTTCGAGTATTGGCACATCGAAACCGCAATCGAAAGTGTCCAAATTGGTCGCAAATACGACTTTAAAGGCCATTAAGAGAATCGATATTATCAACATGATTAAATGAAATTTCTCGAATCAACCATTTTAAGACCATTGTTGAATAAAAACAACAATTCGTATATATTCATAACTCCCATCGGTCGCATTACTTACCCCCTCTGGTGACAAAAAAAAACCACTTAACATGTACCACTCAATTAAATACTCGCAGCTGTCAGCCAACTCGCAACTTTATCTCGTCCTCAACAACACATAAAACAAAGAAGAAAAATTAGACGCATTTCATTAAAACAAAATTTAAAAACAATCACCTTTAATTCATAAGCATCCAATATGAGATTTTTAAAGAGTTAACTCCATATAAGGAATTCTTCGGAGCGAAAAATCGTCGGAAAGAAGCCCGAGGGAATGCGGTGATATGAGGTCTCATGTTTTGCTTTGCATCATGGGCGCACACTTGTTCAAATATCAAGTCACAATGCGTATTTGAAAATCCTTAATCATCGATTAATTAAAATATCCGGCGAGTGGACATTCCCGAAATTAATTTCCGTTTGACATATCGCCGTATAATTGATTAAAAGACATTTTTCTTCTCCTTATTCTTATCTTAGGTTGAGCTGAGACAGCAATGTCAATGGTTACCTCACCAGCAGACACTTACAACCATAAAATCTCGGGTATCCCGTGCGTGGCAGCCGCTTCGAGGTACACGGCACCGGTACACATCGACGTCGGAGGAACGATTTACACTTCGTCGCTCGAAACACTTACAAAGTACGTATATAGAAAACAATGTAAATATTCATGCGCTCTAGTGATGTATAGGTTTTGTGGTGAAAAGTCGACTTGTAATTTATCGTTGTGTCGTAATTTAAAGCCGAAATGCATTGTTGGTTTTTGGGTGTGAAGCGATTAGTTTGAATAGAAATGACTCGATTAAAGTTATCAGTGGGGAGTTTGGTATAATGTAAAGGGCAGGATAATTTTAACCTTTTCTTCAACTCGTTTCAAGATAATTAATTTTATTTTTGAATTATTTTTTTTTTTAGTAAATAAAAGCATTGGAAAGGACAATGATCCGTAAAATATATTTATCAGTTAAATCTGAATAAGTCTTGTTTTGAATGCTAATCATTTGCAACGATGTTCTATTTTTTTTTAACCCGTTCGATCCGTCGAACTTTGAACTCGATTTAATTGTTGATAAAAATTGTTGATATTTTTTTTTCTTGAGATTTATTTGGCGTTTATTAAGCGCTTAAATTAGCATTTCAAACAAGTCTTAATAAGTTTTCGGTGTCTCGAATTAATTTTACTAATATTATTAACAACTAATTTATTAAGCGAACATTTACGCCATTTTTTTTTCTCGTATTCAATTCGTTGACTTTTTTCAATAAACAACCCGAGGATGTTTTTGGTTTTAATAAGCAACTGAATTTATAATTCGATCAATTTAATTTTTTTAAAAATATTATTTAACCTCGGAACTCGAACCTGGATCAAAAAGAACAAAACCCTGTTTTTTGTGACATCGAATTTAATTTTTTTTTTTTTTTAAATATTAATATTTTTTGAAAAATAAGATTTTAATGCTTTCATTAACCCCCTGAATAAAAATCAATAATGCAAACGAGATTTGAAAATTTTATTGCAATTATTAAAAAAGAAATGCTCGGAGAGATGCCATTAGCGAAGGATGAAACGGTGACCGTTTAAGAATCGTATTTAGTTTATCCATGTAATGAAATTCGTAAATTCACATTTTCATGAATCAACAGTTGGTTGGTTAGCCATATTTCTGAAGGATAATTAGTAGTTTATTTGCACAGAATTTTTATTGCGTGTGATGTCTGAAAACTAAATTTGCCTGTAAAATTTTAGGTTATTTTTGCTGTAATTTTACTGGAATTTTTTACAGTGCAGATTTAGTAAGTATTGGTAAGTAACGATCATATAAACAGAAGGTTTTTTGATTATTTAGTTTTTGAGATATTTGAGATGAATAATTGCAAATTCTCATAACAAATTTTGTGTTGAAATTTCATTCGAGCTTATCTTTTATTTATACGCTCAGATATTCGGAGTCGAAACTTGCTCGAATGTTCAACGGCAGCATCCCGATCGTACTGGACAGCCTGAAGCAGCACTACTTTATCGACCGAGACGGCAAGATGTTCCGGCACGTGCTTAACTTCCTGCGGACCAACCACTTGGCCATCCCGGACAGCTTCGACGAATTGGAATTGTTGAGCGAAGAAGCTCAATACTACGACATCCCGGCCATGAGCCGGGCGCTCGAATCGCTTCGTCGGGAACGGCAAAAGGCAGGAACTTCGTTGCCAACGTCTACCGCCATTGCTGCCTCAAGCTCCGACAGGAACCACCGTCAGGTGTGTTCGCCCACCAACAGTCACACGACCGACGAAGACGGCGAAGGAGGCGGATTCGAGTGTTTGGCACTCAATATAAGCCCCGATCTGGGTGAGCGAATCATGTTGAGCGGCGAGAGGGCGCTCGTTGACGAAATCTTTCCGGAAATCAGCCAAGCGTTGATGGACGCTAGGTCGGGTGTGGCGTGGAATCAAGATGCCCGTCACGTGATTCGCTTCCCACTCAATGGCTATTGTAAACTCAATTCGATGCAGGCCATCACGAGATTACTTAATCATGGATTTAAAATTATGGCTTCGAATGGAGGTGGTGTCGAAGGACAACAGTTTTGCGAATATTTGTTTTGTAGGAAACAGATCCCGATGCAGTGATTTGTCGTCACGAATCTTTTTTTCATTTTCTGGTCACTTTTTTTTTTACAATATTTTGTCCGTTGCACTCGGCTTAGTTTTTTTTCACGATTTTACAAATTTTCATGTCGATTTTTAACAGTGCTTTTTTTGTTTGCTAAATTATTATTATTATTATTACGATTGTATCTCGTTGTTGTTTTTACGTAAAATGACCGAACAATTCCGAGAAAAATATTTTTTCTTTTTATTATTTTTATTATTATTATAATTATTATTATTAATGTCAAATTTTTTTTTCTCAATCACCGAATTAGTCTCAGCGTGTTTTTGTGTGGATTCTATAGTGCCATATTTAAATTAACGATAATAATAAAATAGTACATTTTCCCCCATCCCTTAATTTTTAAATCGATTTTAAGGGAATTCGGATGGAAAAGTTTACTAAGACAAACACAGCCTCGAGCTGATGAGTTTTAAAACTCACAAGTTTGTTATTCCCGCTTAAAACCGAGTATTCGTAACAAACCGATTTATTTAAGAAACAAAAATAACTAGTCAGAAATAATATCGAACTTTCCACCAATTTGCCTTTCGTTTACCATCCCGTATACGGTTTAGAAATAACCCATTTATTCGTGCCATCTTTTTTAAAATTTCAATTGAAATAAATGATTTTTTTTCTCTGGATTAAAAGAGTTAAATCACGTGACAAAATCGATGCCTCGAAGCATCTATTTTTTATTCTTTTCGTTTTCTTTCCCTTGCTTTTGTTGCTGCGCTTGCGCAGGTGGCTACGGATGAAGCATTTGTTTTATTAGTACGAGTGGGTGAAGTTTTGCAGCACGAGTTGCCCGAGGTATCGCGAGAAAAGCGAGGTGAAATTAATTAAGGAAAAATATTGCTCTCGTTCGCCGCCTGATGGACACCCTCGAGACACGAACTTTCTCATTACGGGCCTCCGTACTATTTCACTACGCCTTATTCATTCGACTCATTACGCCAATTTTTTTTATACTTTAGTTATGTCCGCGTAAACAAAAAGTTTGCAAGACCTCGGATCAATTAATTTGAAATCACATATAGAAACCATTGACTGATACCCCTGGCGGTGTTCCCATAGCAACGAGTTGGTTCCTCCAGTTTCCTCGACGATAGTCGATCGGTTTTAACCCGAGGCAGTCGCGAGGCTCCTTTCATATCGTCTTGTGTAGGCGGAAGAGGCGAAAAATCCGCGGGCAAAACACGAGCTCCCACCAGAATTAGTTGGCGTAGATGGATCCCTCTGGCGTCGCACTCGCAATCTATTCGACCCCTGGATAAAAGATTCCAGATACACCAGAGCTCGCAGTCATTAAACCCAATCAATTGCGCTCGGGGATCATCCTTCGCATGTCTGTAATCCGTCGAAAAAATGCCGTCGTTGTCATTGAAAAGACGGTGTGCTTATGAAATACGCTCCGTACCACTCCGATTGGTTTTTAGATTCTCGCGAGGATAGTTCGGGATAAGAAAAATGTCTTTGCAAAAAACATTTTTCTTGTCGTTTCGTGGGTAAAGGGTTAAAAGCCAAAAGGAAGATAAATGAACTTTGGTTCGTGTCCATTTGGTGTAATGCCACGGGCACGAATGGGTCACGAGATTTGGCAGCAAGAATGTGCCTGATTAGGTTGCACTGCGAGTAGCGAGTGCTGGTGGCGCCCTTGCGGCATTTTTTTGCACACGCCCCCATCTTCTTGCAATTTCTTAAGGCACATTTTGACATGAGCCAAATCTATACGTTCTACTTTCCTTCGTCCTCCCAATCGTATCCGGTCGTGGAAATACAATTTTTAATGAAAAGATGGAGACGAGATTAATTTCTTTCTACCTTCGAGTTACTTTCACTATTTTTTTCAAAACAGAATTTTATAATTTATTTCCTCATTGTTTATTTTGATGGGAAAAACATCAATAATTTATAGAACAACAAACGGTTTTTTTATTTTTAAATTTAGAGGTTGAAGTTTTGGTGATGGTCCCTATGGAGTACCGTAGATTGAATTTTTTAAAACTAAACCAATTTCGAGTCACAATTTCATCCGAATTTAAGCACTTCTGAAACGCAAAGTTTACACTATTTTTCGCTTCGTTATCTTTACGGAACCAATGGAAAAGAAGGTAAAAAAAGATGTACGCCAAGCCCAAAGCGAAATCTCTCACGAGGATAGTTGGAAGGCTGGAATTAAAGTAAGGGAATGCTGATGGGCCCGAGGTAAACATTGGGCCAAAATCCCAGGATAAAACCAACTTTCGATAATCAAATGAGAAATTGAAAGGCGGGGCATCACGTGTCAATCGTACGTTCGATTAAGTACGATAAATACGATCAAGTTTTAAAAAGGTTGGCCGCGGGGGATTCAGACTGGAGTAGAAATAGGCGGTCTTTGATGAGACCGATGTGGGGATAAGCCTCAAGGGTTTGGTGGATCCTTTCTGTGAGATTATGATTCACAGTCGAGCGGCCAACCTCGGGGGTTTTTAATAAAATGAATTTTTCTTTAAGGTTGTTATTTAGTTATTTTTTTCTTAGTTGGAATGACATCTAGTGGTGGGAATTTGAATTTATTTTATGGGATTAAAATTCGATTCTTATAAATTAAATTAAATTTTTAATTTAATTTTACATTTTAATATTAAATTTTAATTCAAATAAAATTTATTATCGGTTTTAAATATAATTTTTTTTTTAATAAAAAAACAGCAAATTTCCACTTGTTGAATTCAACTACAAACACTCGAAGATGAAGCAACAAACAAAAGCATAAATTTTCATTACTTTGCTTTTAGGGAATATGTCGATTGGTATTTATCTCGAGATACGACATCATTCGACGTCTGCAAATTAAAATTATTAAAGTTTGCTTTGTGCAACTAACATTTCTCTCATCTTTTCCTTTTTTTTTTTTATTTATCACAAGCAATCAATATCAGAACCTCGCGGCTGTTTTTGCTCTCTGTATGCAACGAGAGACAGCGAGAAAAATGAGAGGCCTCTGGCTCACTATAATGAGTAAACCGATACAGCGCACGCGCCAAAAAACGAACGGATGGTCCCGCGAGCAAAGAAGAATCACATGGGCTGCTGCTATTGCACATGATTGCATTTCACTCCGAGCTATGCCGTTGAAACACAAGAAAAAGCTGCACTCGAGAAAAAAAGCATCGCCTTCTTTTAAATTGATAATTTTTGCGATGCATCAAAACGCCATTAAAGTTTATGAAATTCTTTTTAAAACTTTGTTGGAAATTTAGAAAAAAAGTTTGGAATGTCTTGTAAGTGGCGGATGGTCATTGATGTCCGTTGGCCGGTGGGTGCTTTGCTGTAAAGCCGAAATGTCGGTAGAGAAAAGTCACGCAACCGTGTCTATGTAAATTACGTGATACGGGTTGCGGTCGTTCCGAGTTTGGATTGCGATGGTTTTTATTTTGTTGTTTTGAGTTTTATTGGAAAATGGGTTCGTGCGTTGCTTATGTAAATTTGAAAGGAGTATTTTAATTGCAGTGGCTGCTCCCATGGCTCGGGGGTGACTACTCTCGAGCGGAACAGACTCTCGTTGCCATCCGTAACTGATTGTGGGAGGCTGCGGCTGCCATGACGACGGCACCGCGAGGAATCCAATGCTCCATTGCGGCATAAGTACATGGAACCTTTGTGCAGAAGGGACTTATTGGGGAAACATTACGACGCTAATAAATTTCTAAAGCTAACAATTTCTTTTTTTTTTAAATGAAAGTCGATGGGCAAATTATGTTAGGGGGTTCGAGGTTAATTTTCAATTGTGAATTTAAGGGTTAAAAAGTTTTTCGGCTGCAATGTTTCCAAGGGGTTTGTTTGTATCGAAGATTATGATTTAATTTTTCGTTTAAATTACAATAAAATTTAAATTTCAAATTTTTTTTTTAAATGATTTTTTTTAATTTCGATTTCAACTTATTTTATCTTAAATTATAATATCATTTTGATAACTAAATTTATATTCTCTTTATTTGCAATAATCTAATCAGATAATTATTAAAACATCTGCAAAATATCGACCACTCACGCAATACTCTTTTGAAGCTTCGTCCTTCATCTAGCACCAATCACACCGCATTAATCAGCTAACGAGCGACAGATACCGCAATGCACGTCTAGTCAAACACACGCAGCAGGTAAATGAGTTGTAATACGTGAATAACCAAGAATGCGGACTAATCGGTATCGATAAGGTAGGAAGGGGTTCCCAAAGGTCAATATCGAGTATGAAATCACAGTTTTTCGTTACAGATCATTAAAATCATATCACTTTAAACCGAATCAACGAAAGACCGGCAAACGATGAAACTGGGCGAAGTTCGAGTGGCCGAAGACGAAGATTTTAAACAATTAATTCATTCCGTCGATAATCACGAAGGATGGGATTTGGAATATCGTAAAGGACCCACTTTTGTGTGGACCAAAACGACCGAACACACAGATTTTAAAATGATTAAAGTAATCATTTGATATCATTTAAAAAAAAATTTAATATTTAATTTTTAAAAAATTATTTTTGCAGTTAAAAACGATTTTTAAAGATGTTAAAGCGAGTTTAGTTTACGATGTGTTACACGATCCTAATTATAGGAAAACATGGGACAAACATATGCTCGAGAGTTATGATATTGGATGCCTTAATCCTAATAATGATGTCGGTTACTATGCAAGTGAGTTGAATTTTATGCAAATTTAAATTTATTTTCAAAATTCTAAAAAATTTTTTTTTTAAGTGAATTGTCCATCACCATTGAGAAAAAGGGATTTTGTGGTGCAAAGATCGTGGTTGGATACTGGGAAAGAGTATTTATTGCTCAATCATTCAGTTTATCATAATGTAAATGCTTCGCAGATGTTATTTTGTAATTAATTATAATTATGTAATTTCTTTTTACACGTTTCCAGACGGTTCCGCCTAAGAAAGGTTTTATTCGTGCGATATCTTATCTGACTGGTTTTGTTATTCGTTCTATCGATGAAAAAAGTTGCGAATTAAGTTACGTGACTCACAGCGATCCAAAAGGTAGGAAAAAAAATTTACGATTGTGAATTTGATAAATAATGAATTTATGTTGTAGGAAAATTACCTCCGTGGCTCGTTAATAAATTAAGTCAAATATTTGCACCAAAGGTAATTTAAATATATAATTTTTAATTCCATTTAAATTGATAATTCATCTCTGAGTTATTTCCTTGTGCAAATTCTGAGTAGTTTTATCAATTTCATTTTTTTTTCTGCTGTCAAAGATGTCTCAGATAAGAATAAGTTGGATTAGAAATGAATTTTTTTTAATGTTGCAATTCCAATGACGCATTATACTGCCACTGACATTTCCAGTGCTATTATTAATTGTTAAAAAAGTATGAAAAAGCAACAGGAAGCAAAGCTTGAATCATATAAATTATAATTAACATAAAGTTGTCTTGAAATTCTAAATCATACGAGATGTCATAACAAATACAAAAAGTAATTTGTGTTAATAAGAAAATATTGAGACAGTCTGGAATAAGGCTAATCTTTAATGAGGAAGTTGAAATAACATTTAATACGATAATAATCAGACCTTATCAATCAGAAGTAATATATGTTAATTCTCGATAGCTCACAGTTGGATGCCAATTTAACAATTGATTGAGGTTAACCTTTTCATAACAGGAATATTTCTTTTATTTCTAGATGTTGAAAAGAGTGCATAAGGCCTGTCTCGGTTACGATGCATGGAAAAAAGCACACAATCCAAAGTGTAAACCTTGGATTTATCCCGAACAAATAACTTTACCTAGAATATCAATCGATAATGTGAGTAAATGTCTGCTGTGGGTTTTACCACTTGTGAATTAAGGCTAATTGCAATATAATTAAATGAATATTGTGATCTTTAGTGTTTATTTAAGAATTTCCCAAATTTTTACATTAAATATGGATTGGTAAAAATTTAAAAAGTTTAATAAATGATTAATTAATAATATTTTTTTTAGTGTATTCAAAGGGAGGATGAAAAAGCTTCTGAGGATGAGGAAGACGAAGGTATTGATTTTGAAGAAGCTAAGTTCGATGAGAAAAATTTTATAGACACTAGTGACGATTAAGTATGGCTCAAATTATATATATGTCATAATTAATGACTTTATTTCAATTATTTTTTACTGTATTATTTTACTGCATATTCAGTATTGATCGAGAGTAATAATTATATTTTCAAATAATAATATATTTTAACTTAGTCGTAAATAAGCCTTATATTGATCACAAATTCTAGTCTCAACGGTTATTCACAGCACCGTAGTAAATGATGTAAAAAGATACTTAATAACTAAATTTTTAGATTATTGACTTAAATTGTTAGTAATTTTATGTTACTTAAAATAAATTACTTACATTGTAATTTTGTTTTTAAATTGTTTGTATTGTCTAATAGGCAAATGGCACACACATTAAAAGGTATGTAAGACTATTTTCTTTTTAAAGTTTTTTGTGATTTTACTAATTTAATGTTTTTCTATTCAGAAAAGATGCAAACTCCAAAATTCTTCATAAGCTGCAGCACATGTTCCAACAACTTACCTTGTTGACAGGCAAGGAACTGCTGCACGGTTTCAAAAATTCAGGAACACAGAAGGCCAATTTTATCCAGTCCGGGAACTGGACGAAAAGTAAACATTTTTAGTAAATTATTTCAATTAGAAAGTGTATAAAAAATTTCAATTTAATTTTGTAGTTAAAAAGAAATAAATAAACATTTTTAATTTAAAATATTTTTATTTTTATTTTTACTTTACTTGTTTTAGCATGACTAACAGATGCCAATTAATATTTTTATTCACATATAGTGTATCCTGCAGTAATTGTAATTTGTGTTTTTCTAGTTACTAGAATACTACTGCAATATATTGGAACACTGGGAAAAATAATCCGAACATTTGATGATAATTATTTACAGAGTTGTTCAATTTGGAGCGGTTTCTTTCACTCCTATGGTGCGCACATAGAGTGCGTTTGAAATAGCTTTAGAGCATGCTCTGAGCACTCTAACTGTTTGAAAATAGAGAGTCAAGCGCTCTACTCTTTTTGCCTGTGTTTTTAAATTGCTGGAACGTGCTCTTTAGAGCTCTCCAAACATTCATAATGTACTGCTTTTATCGTCAGGTAAAGCATGAGCCACTCATTAAAATGGCGGCACCCATTGTAAATGATTTACATACAAAACAGTTTCTGTTGTGGTTTCGATATAAGCACCATTAATAATCCACCATTTTAAAACATTCCAAGTGTTTTAAAATGATCAGTTACTATGTAGTGCTCTTGGGTAACTACCTATACCTGCTTTACTCTGCTCTGATCTTCAGAGCAAATTTCAAACGTACCCATTGTAAACAAATTGATGTGAAATATCAATGCGTGCCTATAAAGTTATTGAATCTATTATGAAACATAATATTAGCAGTTAACCACTTTTTATTACATCTTATTGTAATTTAACAATTTTATTTATAACTAGTAAATCCAAATTAATTGGAATTGGTGATAACTGGATATCGGATTACCAGCAACAGGTTGCCAATTGGGGTTTTCCAAGTGGTTAGGCATTCCCCCTACTCCATTGCCCTTGGGATATGGCAACTCATTTTCAATATAGTAATTAGGTTCTATTTTTATGGATAAGAAGTAGTGGCTCAAAAGTTAGCTAAAATTTCTGTTTATCTTTAAATAATTAGAAAACAAATTCTTTATAACATTACCATATATAACATATTATGTAGTCTTTTTATGTAGAAAAACTACATGGATTTAGTTTTTGTTAAAAAATATGATCATCATAATTTTTTCAATTACTATACAACCAATAACAAACAAACTGTGACCAGTGGTCACACCAGTGGTCACGAGGGGTTGCCATGAGTCCACCCCATGCCCACAGAATGTTTAAAACCAAACATGATACTTTGATACAAAATATGATGATTAGCTTATTATGGGAAAAAAGGAAAAGCAAAAGAAATCCAAAAATACAGAAATACATCGAATCATCTTTGGATGTGCAAATTATTTCCTGTTTGAGCCTTTTCTCAATGTACACTTCAATTACAGCCTTTTTAGCTGGATTGAATGGGTGTATGGGAACATGAATCGGTTTGAACCCTGGTTTTAGATTAACCTCAAATTTTAACCTCAACATCCAACGTCTTTTTTAAAAATATTGGAAATTGATTTCAATTCATCAAATAACTGTTTCGTTTGACTGGTACCATTGACCAGTAAGAGTATTTACAAGTAATAATAAAGCTTTTCACAACACATTAATAATTAGTATTTACATTGTGATGGTTCTTACTTCACTGACGGCTGGGCACGGTTCCCAGCGCGACAGTTCCGTAATAATACCACATTGAATAAGTAGAGACAGACGCGTGAACTTTGTGTGTGTAGGCCTTTATTACATATATGGCCGCGACGCACCTCACCGTCTCGTTCCCACTTACTCTCTCGGTTTGCCGGCTACGTGACGATAGCCGAAACTATCGACACGCAGCCATAATACTTTGCACTTGCATTCCAGCTACATGGGGCGATCGTACCTGCATTCAACCACTGTGCGTACACCACCGCGCCCATCGTACATTGTCCTGGGCAGCCACGTCTGTCATGATGGTAGTGACAGCCAGAGCTGCGCCGCCCATCCTATCGCTAAGACCGGCGGTTGCAGACTCTCTGTTACTTGTGGCTCAGCCTCCTAGGTGGTACAAATGGACGCGCCGCAAAGGATCAATCACGTGATCAGGGGATCGCACTGCCCTCTAGTGACAACTGGTCACAGTTTCAAGAATAAAAAAAT
>JAQFZU010000367.1:0-29253 GCA_034696185.1 Henia vesuviana | reverse complement strand
TCATGGGACGTTGACGACCCACGATACCCGTCGCCGAAAAAATAAAAAAAATAAAAAAAAATAAAAAAATAAAAAAAAAATTCCGAGCATCGAAAACGTACACAAAAAAATATCGAGACCCACACAACCGGCACCCAACGCCACCATGTTGTCAAACGAAAATGAGAAAAAAGCGAAGCGAACAAATGCCGCCCGTGACTGGCACACGAGTTTGGCCGCGCGTTCCACCCACCTGGACCAGAGCGCAGTCGTTCTCGAGGTGTCCACCAGACGGCTACAGCGGGTTCGGAGTGCTAACGGAACGGATGGGAAGCGGCCGACTCTGGCCGCCGCCGTCGTCGCTGCCTCCGTGTCGGCGCGTCCTGGATCCAGTCGGGCGACTCGCGCAGTCGACCGAGGCTGCTGAGCCAAGCGTCGGGCCTCGTCGGCTGGCACCGTCCGTGCGTGGAGTGTTATCGGATCGTCACGTAAAAAATAGGAAGGTCTCGCTCGGATCTGGCTCTAGGTTCGGAGGCGAGAAGGTCTCGAGTCTCTCGCCGCACGATCTAAGCAAGGCAGGCGTTCGATCAGCGTTCGTTTGCTTCGTGGCTCCCACCGAGTTGCGTTTCGCAGCAACACTACGGGAGGGCGCAAACGTCGCGTTTGTGTATTGGAGACGCCAAAAGCAACGAGTGTCGAATGACAAGACGATGCAACATACACTTGACCGTAAAAAACCTTAACCAATCTAAACCCGCCGTTCCACGGGCCCCGACCCAACTTCCCCGCCCCTTAAAAAAAACCCCAATTTCGACATTAAAACTAAGAAACCTCCGTTAAATATGCAAATTTCTTCCATTAACAAACAGAAAAACACAACCTACATTTCCCGCTTAAATTAAGTTGCGAGCGGCTCGCGCCGAGCGGGACACGTGCTAGGGCGTGAACCGTGACGGACACGACCGAGGCCAATAATCAAAAATAACAACACCTCCTTCCTCTTTTTCTATGCCAACGGAACCCCCCGTACCCGCCTAAAGGTCCCTCTCCAGTCAACAGCTGGCGTCACACCTCCGTACAACAAACCCGATCCCGCAATACCCGACAGACCGGGTTGATTGAAACGAGGGTCGCGAGAACGAAAAAAGAAAATTAAAAAAGAAGAAAAAAAAGACACGAGAGGTCGGGACACTAACACGCCATCAACAACAACATCAACAACAAACAACAACAGAGTGATGGAAACACGCAACCCTTATTTGTAAGTCACCCTTTCAAAACGAGCATGACCGACAGAGTCAATTAGGGTGTCTCACAATGAAAGATGAAGTTCATTAAAACAGAGACGACTCGACCCATGCAAATTGGCGCCACCTGAGACCCACCTGGGGACCATCACGTTCGTCATGGTATCAAAGCAAATAAAATATCCCCGCCCGCCAATTGAAAAAAATTTTTTTTTCATTTTATTTTTTTGTATATTTTTATTTCCACTTTCTTTACGTGTGTTATTATTATTTCTTTATACCTTCGCCACTCGTGAAACCTCATTTGCATGTATTACCAAATAATAATTGAGTCAAAGTGTAAACGGCAGATAAAAATGAAACCGGCGGATGGGCGACGAACGTTAGAGCGCTGAATCTTCGAGATTTGTCTCTTTTTGCCTTTTCTCGCCTCCCCATGCAAATCAGGTGTGATGGGCTGATGGGTTTTTTTAGTGAGGGTGGAGGTGCGGGACGGGCTGAATATTTTGTATAAAGAAAAAAAACGGATATCGGCACCGAACATGCGGCCAACTGACCAGCAGCGTCGAGACGAGTGCGCGCGATCCATTGTCCGGTTAAAGAAAAACGGCGCTCGGGTTTAGCGCAGTTGTGATTTTCCTCGTTGCAACGAGGCTCCCGTGCGCGAAACAGGACTAAGCTGGGAACAAAGACACCTCGAGGCGAGCAAAGAAAGCTATCGGAACGCGCGAAAAACGCAGCAGGAAATGGAGAGACAAGTTTGACAATAGCAGCCCCCGGCAGATCGCTTTCTCGCCATACCGTGCGGAGGTGGATGGATAGAAGGATGGGGATGCAAGAGTTGAGGGAGGAGCGGGAGGGGGAGGGTAGAGGGGGTTAGTGCGGAATGGGTTGGGTGAGTGGGGACAAATTGGGACGCCGGCACCTCTCGATCTACCTGTCAGGTATTTCCCAAAGGGGGCGGCAGCGACTAATTGGTGTATCGCGAGACGCCACACTTGCCTGACTCGCGTCGCCGTCTTTTTCCGCCAAGATGGCCTTCCACTCCACATGAGGTCTCGCCATTTTTTTTCCTCTCCTAATTAATTTTTCTCTCTCCTTCCCTCCCTCGACACGAGCGTGTGGGACTGTCCCAGCACTTGCATGCTCGCACTAATCACTCCAATGCAAACTTGATTTCCACCATCACCGAGAGAAAAAAAATTAAAAGAAAAAATTTTTCTTTTTTCTCTTCTTTTAAACTGTTTAACCCTTCGAGACCCTGGAAACCTCAAATGACTTTACTCGATCTGGGTTTCAAGTGGGTTATGCAATGCGGATGATGATTTGACCAGTTGCATCATCGGGCCGTGAGAAAACAATGGGATTGTGCCGAGCTGCCATTAATTTGACGGTTCATTTTTCAGTTCGGGAGGGAGATCTGGATGCGACGATCAAAAATAATCGTTTTTTTTTTGTTTTTTTTTTTTAATTAAAAAAAAAATTTTTTTTTTGATTTTTGTTATAACTATTTTTTTATCCGAAGTTTAATACGAAAGTATTGACCGATGATCAAATTCGAGTGCATTCGTTTCACCTTAATTTACGCGTTTATTTTACGGTCGGGATATCCCCGGGATACGAATGTGGAAATTGTTTAAAAATGTATGAAATTGGAAATTTTAGACGGGGATTAAGTTCCGAGAGATGAATTGTAGGAAATAAAAATAAAAAAATATAAAAAAATGAGGTGTTGCAAACCACCCCGCAAGTTTAGGCACATTGCCACCAGATGTCGCGCATACACGGATAAATACTTCTCCCCTTTTTCCCGCTGTTGTCAAAGTAAAAAGTTCCATCAAATTTCTTTCAATTTGCCAATAAAACAATCTTCACTTTACCAATAATGGATCAAGGGTGCGAGGAAAAAAGCTGGATATAGGGAAAGCGAGGGAAAAAATACATTCCCCTTCTCATATCTTTTCCACTTCGCACTTTTGAGACGCAACCGCCGGTTAAAAGATAGGGCAAAATTAAAAAAAATAGAAAGGAAAACGTTGGCACTTACCTGTTCGTTGTCGTCGCTCTCGGTGTTGTTTCCGTTGGGCGTGGCCGAGTCACTTCGTTGACCGGTCGACAGATTGATGGCACCGTCCAAGTCTCTCTCATGGTCCATCATGCCATCTTCCTACTAGCAAAAACCAACAAAAAAAATCCACTTTTAGTTCTAAAAACTCTTGATTAATGATGACAACGCCGCGTCTCAATACCCGCAGTGATAAATGGACACACCCTACATGATCCCCGTTGACAAAACCCACACAAACTGCGTCCAGTCTCGGACTCGTACCCATTAACTCCAAAGGATTACCCTTAAAACGACTGATGGATGAAAACCCGCATTCGTCCAAACTTTTTTTTTTATATTTTTTTATTTAAAAAAAAAATATTCTCGAAAACCCGCATGAAACGCTTCATTTTTCCACGCAAGAACGCCCCGGGTGTTGGAGTAAAGGTAAAGGGAGGAGTGGCGTCCATCATTAGTCAGGACCGACTAGTGTCGCCTCTAATCTGGGCTAACGTGAAGACATTAGTTGCCCCTCCCTCCGTTTGCCTCTTTAGACCCGCGCATTGCTTCTTCGCCCGCGGTCGCAATTCACCCAAATTGCAGCGTCGTTATAGCAGCGCGCGCCACCATAGCCGAAGGCAGGGTGGAGCGCTATAAACAACCTCCGTGGTCGACGAACGGCGGGGGGAAGGGAGGTGGGTTAGTAAGAAGGTGGTGGCGGTGGTGGTGATGGAGGAAGAGACCGGGAGGTGGTGGCCTTTCCTGATTTCCCCCGCTGCGCACTTCCGGCGCAATCACAAGCTCGATTCTCGTCTCTAAATATGATTGGGCCTCGTCGCCCATAGGCACTATAACCCCATCGTCACTAGACAATAAAAATAAAATAGGAAAAGTAAGAAAAAATGGGAGAAGGAAATACATGTCGATTTATTTTCCTTTCGTCTTATTTTATGCAACGTATTAAAAAATGGCGTCGGCTAAGCAAAATGGTGGCTTTGATTGACACGAGACGGGAGGCCCTAGACACATACTTATCACCTGCGACAAGCAACCAACGAGATTCACATTTTAAAGTTGGGGAAAGAAGAAAAGCAAGTGCAAATGACGCCCTCCGGTAATGCACCACCCCTTTTCAGCCCACACAGGTGCAATGAGAAGGAAAGCGACAATCAACCACCTTCAACAAAAGAAGAGCCACAAAGAAAAACAGCGCAAAAATGAAAATTCGGGTAATTGACATCAATCAATTTTTCAAATGGACAATCAACGGTTGCGATAATTGAAGATTGTTGATGTTTTCAATTGATTTCGCGAGTCAAATTCACTTCTGATCACTCGACTATTTCGACGCTTTTTTTTCTCGGCTTTTATTGACCTTTTTTTTTAATTTTTATTTCTTTGACTCGGTTTTTAATTTTGAAAAATAAAAATATTAATGTACGAATCGCGTTTTTTTGCTTTGTACAGATGTGACGTGACATTTGTTTTATTTTTTTTTAATATTTTTTTTTTTTTAGTTGGCAGGGGTTTAAAACATGATGAAAGTGTGGCAAATGATTTGTTTTATGGCGTTAAAGTTGTGTTTTTTAGCGTTAAAAGTGTATAATAAACTAAATTTTAGTGTTTTAGCGTTCCTAGTGGCAAATATTTGAATTTATTTTATTTTTTAAAAAAGAAAAGAAATATAAAAAAAATTGACGTTATATTATTTTACTGCGCTGTAATTTCTGCGGTTTTGACGTACGAGCGTAAGTGGATTCGAACTGGTGAAACCGGATCAGATATAAAAAAATAAAATTTAATCTCAATTTGCTTCAGTTATGAGACGAGACAAATCTAAATGATTCCATTTTGCAATTTTAACAGACTATTACGCAAAACTGCTACGATTGTTACTAAATAATTCCCAGACGATTGATTAAAGAGCTAAAAAAATAACGAAATGAATAAAATTAATTTTTTTTAAATAAAAAAAAAAAAATTTAATTTTTTGATAAAAAAACGAAGGAAAATGCCCGCCAAGCGATCGACTTCCCCGCAAAACAGTTGCAGGAAAAGACCTTTTTCCAGGATACAAGGCGAGACACGTAAGTTGAGATAAACCATCGCAGGATGAAAGGAAGTGTTTTAAAAGAAGAAGATTGTGCCTAAATTGGGTTGTCTTGGTAACCACAAGTTGGTCCCTTAAAAGTCGTGAGCGGATGAAGAGATGAAGCGGAAGCAGATTTTCTCAGAAGAGAAAGACGAGGGAAGAAGGTAAAGGGAGTAAAAAGAAAAGAAGAAGGAGGGGAGCAGAAAGAAGGAATTTAGTGGTTTCCAAAGCAAATTCTTTCTTGTGGTCAAGGAGGTAGACACTTGACCTCATCACGACTTCCTTTGTGGTTACACAGCTCAGAGGGGGTTTTTTTGCAAGACAATCGACACCCCACCCCCACTTCCACTCCCTCAAATTCCGCGTGTGGACGCGGCGATGATTGGGCCGATAACTCGTTTTTTATTGGACTGGGGGCCTCGAGGCACCGCGGTTCCATCAAGAAAACCCCCAACGCACATTAGCACGGCCATCACCCCGTCAACTCCCCGCGGTCACAGCTCGCGCCTAATGACCGCACCAGGTAAGAGGAAACCCTCGCGTCACTACCTACCGCGCTCACGGCAGGGGGCAAATGCGTCGTTTCGGTGCACCGGGAAGGGCAAAAACAATATAATAAAAAGAAGGCAAATTTTTCTCACCCCGTCCATCCCTCCCCCTTGCAGCTCCTCTTAATCCTATTGGTCACTGCCGACTAAATCCCAGGGCAAACAGGTGAAGAATGAAGAATGGTCACCGTATGGACTTATCGGGCGCTGCACCCGATCCACGGGACGCTTGGGCCTGGGTTTTTCCAGTGCGAGCAGGTACGGAGGATGGGTGGGAGGGTCGGCGAATAGCTTGTGACGGCGTTCTTTCAGTCGTCATCATAAAATGTAGCGAAATCTTAAGCCCCAATAAAACAGAGAGTGAGAGAAGAGAGAGAAGGCGCCCTCTCCTCGCCCGCTCTTGCAAATTACGCGCTGGATTTCTTTTTATTAGACTAATCTATCAGACGCCGAGGAGACGCGCACTCAGGTGTCTCTCATTTTATCCCTCTTACTCGAGCACGCAGCGCAGCAGCAAATCTCGCCAAAAAAAATAATTCACTCACTAACCTGAGATCTCGACACAAACTTCAAACCCCTTTGACTCCGACTGACACGTTCCCCCACATTTCGCCAGCCGGTAGAATACCCTTCGACCCCCATTTTGACTAGAAACCCCTCGGTTTGAGAAAAGTGCTTTGCGAGATCCGCCTCTTTTTTTAAACCGTTAAACAAACAAAAAAAAGTTTTTAGCTAAGAGATTGTTGCAGGTGCAAATTGCAATTCATTTGTGTGTGTGTGATATTGGGTTTTTCGCTGTAACGAGGTGAGCGCAATCGGCTCGATGCGGGACCCGTTTGGCGATGCACAAACTGCACGTGCGTCGGCGCTGCACTAGGCGCTTGTGTTGCGCGCTGCTCATTAGCAAATGAGAGGCCACTTAGCTATTCCACTTATGTTAATTGGCTTTGGCAGCGGGCGGGACGAGCCAATGGGAACGCGTAGACGAGATGCAGACCCGCCTCGCCGCCAGCTCGACTGAACCGCTCATTTGCCGTCCTCGCCACTCTTAATGAATCTCGCCTTAACTCGACTGGAAGAGGAGAAGAGAAGAGCGAAAAAAAATGGCCGCGACCAAATTAGAGTTTGCGTTGCGCCGCTCGCCCCCCCGCCGCACGAGCGACGTCGATGCACTACCATTGGACAAAATCCAATTGAATTACGATAAATAACTAAACACAAACTCGACTTTTATTCGCCCCCAAATTAAATGCCCTCGATGCAGGTCAGAGCATCGATCCACCTGTTTCGTCGATGCGTGTCCACTTCCTCCATCTTGGCGCGTCCAGTTTTTAGAATGCGAGGGCGTGATCGCACCCGATGGGGCCCGTGGGTGACATTGGGGGGAAAGGCGTCATCGATTTGACGCCCACGCATACGTCACAGCTGCACGGAAATGCCGTAAATCTCGGCCCGAGTGCCGAGGGGAGACAGTCTAACCCTTTGACTACCTGTTCGCAAAATCCGGCTCTAAAGACGAGCGGAAACAGTAAAAAAATATAAAAAAAAATTTCATAAATTCACCGTAACCCATCGTTGGTGGGGGCAAAAGCAAATAAGCTAAACACCATGTCGCTGTGCTCTGCCGACGTCTTTTAATGCCCCCTCCCTCCCACGGCAATAGAGCGCCGTATTAAGACGACCAAATGGCAAATGTGTGTTCGCGACCCGCCAAATTGTGCCAATGTTGGTGGGTGGTAAAACTCGCAATGCCGCTTATGAAAATCACGAAGCAAACAGAAAAAAAAATATTAAAAAAAAAAAGTAAAAAATGAAGAGACCAATCAGAAATGTAGGGAGAAGGCCTCGAGGGATGGGGAAAAAAAGAACTATCAACGGCACCCGCTAAATAGTCGCGTCATGGAGGCTGACAGCGCGTGACAAACGGAGCGAATGCTGCCCCTGACGCCTGATAAGCCCCGCTGTACCGGCAGCCACTGCGCGGATAAGCGGCGGCCCCCAAAGTGGCCTCGACGGCCGGGTTCGGGGGAATGGGGGGGGAGGAAGGTGGGGATATGGGATAGGAGGGAATAAGAAAGCAGGCGAGTAGAACGCAAGCGCGCGCACGTGGAAATGGGCGGCCTGACAGAGAAGAATCGAGTGTCACGCAGCCCAAGACGCCTTCGAGAGTAAAGAAAAAAAAAGTTAGTTGGTTCGGGTCGTTGATCGATCGACCAAACACAACACCCCTCGGGACCAGGATCAGCCGGCGGGCAGAGGTAGGGACGATGGAAGGGAGTTAGAGAAAGAGACGAAGACCGGACAGCCTCATTGGACGGGATTAACGGCCGGGATCCGCAATCTCGGCGGCTTAAGCGCGCGCAGCGGAGCTGCGGGGTTCACGGGGCCACACTTCATGAAATGGTGATTTGTCTCATCGAGACGCCGGCTCGAGGGCACGACAAAGAAAAGGAAGGCAGCTCATTAAAAAGGCAAATCAGAAACGATTCAACTAATTACACATGACAGCAATACGAGAGCTTTAAAGCGTTTTTAAAAAAATCGAAACAAAAATTTATTCGACGACAAATAAAAAATGAAGTTTTTTTGCAAATATTTAAAATAGTTAAAAAAAATTTTTTTTTTAAATATGCAAAGTCCACTGGGTGCATGGAATCGATGAAGAATGCGAGTTAACAACAAGATGAAAAGAAAGAGGTGGAGGGATGGGGGAGGAGAGACGCCAACGTCCCAATCTGCATGTCGGTTGCTCATCAGATACATGGCGCTAGGCACTTCTTTACGGAGACCCAGTCCATTACGCGCCGGCCGAGATAACGTCCCCAACCGGGGCCCGTGAACGATAAGACACACCCACTCCTACTACTACTCTCTTTCTCTCGTTCCCCCATCCGATCAACGCTGAGCTCGGGCTTAAGACGCGGGTTTAAGAAAAAGTAAAAAAAAAGGACAGAGAAAAAGTAGCTAGAAAGAAATAAGAGGTGATGGAGGAGTGGCGGGAGGTGGAGTGGACGTTGCAAGCAAATTGGCATTCATTAGAAACCCTGAGAGAAGAAAAAGAAGAAGTAAAAGAAAAGAAAATCGGGATTACGCAATGGTGGATAAAGAGAGCATTCCATCGTCCACTGTTGCCATGGAAACCAGAGCTTCCCGACAGTGTCGCGTGTAGGGGATGCGTCAATAAATCCCCCATGCGGGGGAAGTAGAGGGAAGGGGCAAGAAAAGTCGAGGCGGAACCAGAAACATGGCGCATAGACCCGGCGATGACCTTCGTGCGTCCATCCGACCTCGTCAGGATGAAGAAGGGGAACGGCTCAGTCTAGTTGCTTGTAACGAGGGCTTGAGCCATCTGACGGTCATCGGGCCAACACAGGAAGAGTCGAATGGCGGGAAGCCGGCGTCCATTCGTCAAGGTTGGTTGCGAGAGCGGGGGTCGCTTTTATACGATCAAGCTCGAGGCTTCCCTTCTGCTGTCCATCCGCCAGTTTCTTAGTGAAGGCGGAAGACAGGTCAGCGTGCGCGCCAAAACACACGCCCAAAGATGGAAGAACTTCCGGGTCTAAAGTCGCTCCAAACATATACGGAACAGTGGGAATAAAACGAGAAAAATCGTTTCCAAATATCGTAGAGAAACAACTGATTAAATCTATGAGAGAAACAATCGATTTTCCGCTTTCTCCGTAAACGAATCAGTGGATTTTCTACTTAGTTTCGATCTTAGCCACTTAAACACACGTTACACCATTATCGAATAAAAGCAAATATTCAGTCGTTTCGATTTATTCTGTCAAATCGAAAGGATTAAATATTAAAAAAAAATACATTTTTTCATTATTTAAGTACTGTAACAAATTCAATCGTTTCGATTCACGTTTCGAATTGAAAGGATTCAATATACAAAACATTCGATCATTTCCATTAACATAGAATCGAAATGATGAAATGAATTTTTTTTAAAGACAACAAACTAACCCGCAATGTCGAAGGGGCATCAGGACGTCCCGAGCGAGCATCGCAACACCGAACACGCGTCTAGAATAGGAAAACAAACAAAAAGAAAATTTTATTTGAGAAAATTGAAAAAAAAAATTAATTTTAAAATGTTTTTAAAAAATTTATGAATAAACCACGAGTGGCCAGTAGTGGTGGTCAGGCCGTGATTGGAAAGATTGTATGTTATTCTTCGAAATAAATAAAATGAAAGAAAAATATTTGAAGCCCCAGGACCAGATTCCCCCCACTCGTGGCGCATCGTCTCTCGGGACCTCAATCTTGCGATGCAAATGCAACGGGCGTTTGTTTTTCCATCAAGAAAAAAGGACGCCCTCAAGAGATGGCGATTTCCTCCTTGGAATTACCTGCAATTCTCACCTGGGACGCGTAACTACGTGTTTTGCATGAGCCGCCATCTACCGTTAGACGCACTTCAAACTTTAATTAAACCCAATTCCATCAAGCTGGCTAAATAGCCTGGAGCGCAAGAGAAATATAAAAAAAAGGAAAAACTGACCACTGCATTCTGGTTGCCCTCCCCTGCGCGGTGGGGTTGCCATTAGATGGCCTCGCCTCTGGGAGGGGGTCCGATGGATTGCGTAGCCGAGTTGGTACGGGGCCCCGCCCTTGGCTCGTCGCTTGCCGCTGTCGCTAATTAAGTCGTTTGGAGTCGCCACTGCGTGCCTCCCCCGCGTCTTATTGATTTTTGCCCTCTCCGAACAAGACAAAACGACCAATGAGCTCCATCTCCTTTGGGCGTCGCACCTGCCGTCGTCATCCCTTTTTCTCTCTTTTTTTATTTTTTATTTTACTCCCGTCTCATTCTCTTTCTATTTCACTCTCACATTTCCCTCTTCTCATCCTCTTCAACTCCTCAACTTTTTTATTTATTTATAGACCACTTGGGCTTTTTTTTTCTCTCCGAATTTCCGAGTAAGGTGAGAATATTCCCACGAGGCCAACACACACGCCTCACAAGGCCCTAAGCTTTTGGGTGCGCACGCCACGATGAGCATCGATACGTGCGTTTATACAAACGTGCGTTTCACGCAAGAGAAATGGACACCGACCCCATCGAGAAAAGGGACCAAGAGCTTTATTTTACGACTGCCAAATGATACCGCGTGTCGCATTTATTTTTGCTCAAATTATTTTTGAATCGTAAACTCCGAGACAAATATATCTCGACGAACCCATCTCGTTTGCCGCAATTCTCATCCGTCACAAGGTGAAACCCGTCCACCCGCACTCCTTCTTCTTCTTCTTCTTCCACCTGAGAAAGCAAAGTGGGTCTCGAAGAAGGGTGGTGCGGGGCGATGCGAGTGAGCTAGGAAATTTTGCATGCCGCTTCTTTGATCCGCTCGTTTCGGGTGTGTGTGTGTGTATGTGTGTGTCTCAACCCCTCCACCTCCTCACACCCCCCGCCCATGCGTCTCCAGTTGATCCACCACAGGCGAACTCCGCGCGCATTCGTCCGTTCGTGGCCCGTGCGGGGGAGGGGTCGCACGTTGCGCCGCACCAAATTACGCAATTGGTGGGGAAATTTTTTTTTCTCCGTCCGAAAATCGGACCACTTGCATTCATGGCCGAATGGGAAGGTGAGCCCCACCCTGCACGCGTTTCTTCATCTGCGCGCGTCCCTCGTTACACGGACGCGCGCATCTCTAACTTCCCTCGTAATGCCGGTTTCGTACTAACGGGATTCCCGTCTATTTCTGGCCATTTGTATGCCGGCGATGATTTAAAGACGAGATGCTCGGGATCCTCTTCGCCCGCACGGGGGGCTACGAAACACCCATTTTAATCAAACTCCACTTCCCAAATAACGCCTCGTGCAAGAGGAGGAAGTAACCAAAAAAAGAAAAAAAGAGAGAAAAACGAAAGGAAAAAAAAGGGGGAAAAAGAAAGTTAGCAAAACTTTTGCCCCGTTACGAGTGGAAATGACGTCAGTTGTTTTTCCCGCACCACTCGACCAATGACGAAATGTAACGGGACAAACAATCCGCGCGTTTTCATGTTTTCGAAGCCAATAGAAAAAGAAAATTTCGCACAAAGAGTTTTAACAATAACTAAAGAGAATAAGAAAAAAGGGGAAAAATCAAAGAAAAAGAAGAGTATGGGGGATGAAAAGAGGAAAAAGGCACCCACACACACCCCTTTCTTTGACTTCACCCTGCCACCCCGTTACGAGGGTGTGTTTTGGAAAGAAATTAATCAGTCTCGTTGCCACTCGAGCTTGCCCTCCTCCTTCCTCCCGCTACACGGACGCACGAGGGAAGAGTGGGGGTATGGGAAGAGAAAATTCCTTAAAAAAATCAATGCCTAATGTCAATATTATGCAGAGCCAAGCCATTTGCAGAGTCGCGAGGCGCCCATTGCGTTCTTGTGTTTTTCTTACGAATAAAAAATCACCCGTTTGCCACACAACTTCCGGTTTGCGTCCAAAACTTCCTCCCCTTTACAATAACACAAAAAAATAAACTTTAAAAAATTCAAGCGAAAATCGAAAAAACCTTCACCGACCACTGGGAGGTGAAGGGGGAGGAAAGAAAAAAACCAGTTCAACAGTTTGTTGCATAACCACATGGTCATTGTGTGTGACCGGTTTGAAGAATAAAGTACTTAGTAAAAAAAAGAGAGGAAAGAGCGAATAAGAAAATAATGTTATAAAAAAAAGATGTTCTGTTGAGTTGGAACGATCTGTTTCTGTTTTTCCTTGAAACGGAATGTCTCAGTCGTTTTTCTTATACGGCCATTAACTCGTTTTGAGTCGAGTTATGATGCGTTTTCGGTTTAAAAATTCGCACATTATTCTATCTCAAACGAGTTTACAAGGTTGAAAAATAGGAAAAATTCATGTCGGGAATCAATATCGACGCCAAAACGAGTTTTCTCTTCGCATTTCTTTTGCGTTTTTAGTTTAAAAAGGATGAAAAAAAATGTTGACAATGGGATAAATCGTTATTTTAACCATTGAGTTTCAGTACAATTCAAAGTGTACTTTAAGACGAGTTTTCGAGTATCGTTTGGGTTGCAAATCGTTTTCAAAATTTCTGTTGACAAAAATTGCGGTTTTTAATCTTTGATGTTTCGATTCAAAAGTGCGTTCTTAAGACGTAACAAAGTACAAACACAATTTAAAATTTTAATTTTATTTTTATTCAAAATAAAAAAAAAAATTGCAAATTGTTCAATGTCGAAAACAAACGAAAATTGAAGCTTTTTTTAAAATAATCGAAACTTGACTAACGATTGCGTAATTTGCGAATTAAATACTGCGACAAGACGGAATTGCGCGAGATAAAATCGAGACATTTCGCGTTTATCTGGATCAAATAACAGGATTTAATGATTTATAACACTTGGTCGATTTAAGAGAAAATTGAATTAAATTTTTCAAAACGTTAAAAATAAAAAATTAAAATTAAAATTAAAAAAAAAAATTCTTTAAACGTTTAAATACTCGAGAAAATGAACAATAATTTAGTAATAATCATTTCTCACTAAACTCGAATTTTTTTCAGTCATTACAATTAGATCGAGTTACCGTAACCCATTCCAAGAATAACAATTAACCGGCATGCATTTTCCTCAACTAATTACTGTAATTCAGCTAAGAATTTTTTTAACACTCTCGTGACCTTAAAAGAAATAAGCACCAACGATTTTTCCAAGTCGTAAAATACATTTAAATTGACAATATTTAAATATAAGTGCAATCAATTCATTAGAAATGAATTAATTTCGTCGTGCCGTAAATACTCGTCTGTCAGAACAGGCATTAACTAATGCTAAAAACCAGCATAAAAATAATGACTGGTTGCAATAATGCACTTCGCAAACCGCCTGTTCAATTCAAATTCCGAGATAAATTATTTAAAGAAAAAAAATGTCAATAATTTGGAGAAAAAATTTTTCCTTCAGCAATTAAATTTACATCGAATTTAATATTTCTTTGCAGCAAATCTTAATATTTAATTCGACGTAATGAGAGCGAAAAATGCACCCCGCGTCCACTCTGGATGGAAATTAAAACAGAAGGGGAGAATGTTGACAGTAAAGTTTGAACGGGGCATTTCATAAATAAAAAGAAAAAAAAATAAAATAAAAATGGAAAAAGCAAAAGAAAAAAATACTGCTCGATAAATATTTACTCTTGAGCCAATTATTTATGATACAACGAACCATCAGATTTGAGCCCAAGGGGGGGAGAGAACGAGAGAGAAAGAGAGAGAGTTATACAGCGACTTAAAAAATTCACTAAACGTCGGGTCAACATTCCAATCGAGGATGAACCCGTTGCCAGCCCAGATTGAGCATGGCGAGCGGAGAAAAAGACGGGATGAGGACAGAGGAGGTTCACCTGGCCGCGAAGAGAAAACGCAGCCCGATCATCTCATCCGGGCCTAGAATAATATTGTTTCCTCGCCGCTTCACCGAGCAGCGCCCACGTCATAATTGGGCCGAAGCGAGTTCGGTCCTGCGCATGCGCTTCGCCATTGTCGTCGAGGCTCCTTCATTCAGAAAATAAGACTTAAGCTTTTGTTGAATTGGTTGGCAAAATAAAGCTAACGACGCGGGCACGCAGACGCGCTCATCTGGGCCGAAAATATGCAAAACGGCAAATTTAAAGAAGGGTGCGGGTGGGTCTTTGACCGAGCGGATAAATCCCCTCAATTAACTGCGTCTACCTTCGAGGACGACGAGCGCCCGTTCGACGCACTAATATCATTCATCGGACGAAAAATGCTTAATCCAGCGCACCGTTTCACCGTTTTGATTTTCTTTTCGCCCAAATCTCGACATTTTTTTGACCAGGCAATTAAACCGCATCAAATTTATGGCATTGGATTTTTTTTAACGTTTTTTTTATTATTATTATTGTTATTATTATTTTTTGCTCGTTGGAATTACGCCATGCTCCTGCCAATCAATAGCCAATCGGCGTGCAAATGCCAAGGGGGTCATTTTGTGACCGCACACCAATCGAAAACAAACGACCCACTTACGACTGGCGGGTGGACGTCTTCGACTCGTTGCAGGTGCAGCGAGCGACGACGACGACACATGGCAGCGACGAAGTCAATTAACACTAAGCCCTCAACCCAGCGAAAAATGAGTCGCCATTTTAATTGATGGAGAAGTGAAGTATGCACTGCTTCGCTCCGACTCCCCTTCCCCTATACCGTTCCACGTTCTCACCTCACCCCACCTCATTCAAAACTAGTCCAATGTTTTATTATATTTTTTTGCTTTAATTTCTCCTACTTTCTTGACTTCCCGACCGATTAAAATATTTTTCTTTTCGTACAGTAGCTAAATTTGTATTTCCGCACTTTTTCAACTGTTTTCTTGCGACTTTTCCAATTCCGTATTACAGGTTCGACTCGGCGATGCGACGACCATCGCAAAATCGAAACCGCACTTTGCGACTGGACTTTAACTACAACACGTAAAAGAGCTTACGAACGACCCCCCCTTTACACCCACCCTCGAACCGTCTAAATTCTCCGCCCTCGAGTGGGCTTCACTGCTCGGTTTTGGTGCATTGACGAGTGGTGAGCCTGAAGGCGTCCTAATTACACTTTACGAGGTTTTTTTCTCCCCCCGTCTCTTTTTCTCTCGCTCTCCTTTTTTCTCTTCCTTCTCTCCCTCCGCCAGGGGGAGTGCGCGTTCCCTTCCTCCCCCCTCCCACGCAAATTGTTGGTTGCCTTCGCCCGGCACGTGGAATGCTCCAGTCATTTTGCTGCATCCTCCTCGCTATCCTATAAATCTTGAATGGATTTTTTAATGGCATTGTTGTTCTCCCCCCCTCCCCATCCACCCACATCTACCCCATCCCCGACCCTCCAAATGGCGCCATGGGCGAATCAGCAAATTGCCACGCACCAGAGGTGTGCGCCAAAGAACCTTCGAGCCAACCAATCAGACACAATTAGAAATAGGGGAAAGGGGTGGGCGAGGGAAAAAATGGAGAGAAACGAGGACACATACACGCATCGATATCGGGGGACCCCGGCCGAGCCCCGGCCCCTCCGTTTATTTATTTTCATTAGAAAACGTATTCAAAGAGTTGACGTCACGGTCAGACGACAACAGAAGGGCACCACTCAACAAACACCTGAATAATCCATGCACGGGACGCAGGAAGTATGGACCGGTCACGCTCGATCGATGGCGAACGGAGGGGTGGATTGGGTACTCCCCCACCACATTTTGCTATTTCAACTGGCTCTCGATCGTGGTGGTCACTGCTTGCTTATTGCTCGACGGAAACATTAAAATTCCAATACTAGAGCCACGGGCGAGCAAAATTGAAACTGACCGCAGCTCCAATAGCTAGGAGGCAGACATGGCGCCATATGCACGCTACAATATCGGACCCGACTGACCACCGCCGACCATCACCGACTGATACTGCGAGAATAAAAAAAGGCATCGATCGCAATTCAAATTCGAAACCACCTGGTGCTTGACCAGTACCAGGACGAAGAAGAGGGCGATGAAGGGAGAAGGAGGGGGAGGGGAGGAGTAGAGGAGTAAGTGGGGAATTGGAGTCGGATAGCAAGTTTGAGAAATAGGTACAAGTGGAAATGCGGACCCAGCGTCGTGGATTTGCAGCTGACACATCACCCACACGCGACATTAAAAAGTGTCGTTAAAAGCAGACGCTTGTATTAATTTATTTTAAAATGTGTGCCGTGAAGTCGGCGACAAAAATTAAATATGCATATTAAGTCCTAAATAAGAGACATAGGCCTAATTCAGGGTGACGGGCCTCAATTGGATTTTTGATTACCACTTTCGCCGAATGGCGGCGTCGGGGCTGTGAACGCCCAAATGGGATGGAAATGAAGGGGAACAAAAGGCGCCAGACGACGCAACCCTTCGGGCTCCCAACCTTCGCAGGCAGCTATGCGGACGGATAGGACGACGCGGGACCAGCTGCCAGAAGTCTAGAGCCAAACCGACCCCGACCAATCCTCCCCCTTGCACACCCCTCTTCTCACTTAACAGATGGGGATCCAGGTAGAGTGCTTGCTAGGGCCCTTCTCGGCCATTTTCGAAAAATTATGGACAACGTCACAAGAGGGTTTCTCCGATACAACAGAAAAAAGGGGAGGCAAAAGAGAGAAGGTGGGGTGGGGTTGAGTTGCAGGCGAGCAAACGACGACTTCCTGCCAGAGCGATAAAACTCCTAGTAAAAAGGGAGGAAAAGGGGGATAAAGAGTAGGGGGAGTGCAAAGAGGTCCCCAATTCCCATCATCAGACACAAGTTGCGTCCTTAATCACGTGTCCAAAGAGTTTTCTGTAGACGATTCGACACGTACATTTTTTTTAAATAAAATCAAATCAAATACTTTTTTTTTACCAGCGAGAAAATAACCGAGAAAAGGTCCGGGAATGCGGCGCTGTGGTTGAGATTAAGAAAAACGATCAATAGGAAACGAGAAGAATGCGCGCGATCAAACCCGATCTAAAACCCCCTTTAGAGCGAACACGCTTTGGATGACACACTTATCGCGGACGAGCGAGTGGCCGGCCGTCCAAGTCGAGGCGATGGCGGCGAGCGATGATCTTATCGCTGTGTGTCGCTGTCAGTGGTGCTAATAAAGTGGCGTCTGTGATGGCGATGTTTATCCTTCTCTCTCACTCCCGACCACCGCCACCACCCTCCTCTCCCCCACTGACATTAATGGAAAGATGACAGAGTCGCCAACGCGCACGAGACGACCGATCAATCCCATCCACCCGCCACCCCCCTCCCACCCCACACCTCCTCTCGCCGTTCGCCTCGCAACATCATCCCCTCCTGCGCGTTTTCCAGACGACGCCATCACAGCGTGACAGCGTTCGCCCAAACCCTTTGCTCCCTGACTGCCGCTTTGTCCCCGGGGCAATGAGGTGCCACCTGGCGTCTATACCTGCGTTTTATTGCGCAGATTGCGACTTCTTCTCGCTCGCCGTTAAACACCGAACACACACGTAGATGGGCGCGCGCGTTTCTGCTTTCCTTGTCTCGCGTATCGAGCGCTAAGGGCGCGATATTGGGACGGCAACGGCGGCAGCGCGTCCTTTTGACAGTGTGTACATCGATAGTGAACGTGCGTTCGTACTCAATGTGATATCAATATTCGCAAAAGTGGCACCGCGTGCAAAATGCACCCCCGCAACAAAGAAAACGCTGATGATGCGTCCGATAGAGGCGCCCAGAGCAAATCAGGTGGCAAATGATAAACTCGTAGCACGCGGTAATAAAGGTGAGTCTTCGTCACGTTCCTGCTTTTCATATACGAGAACTCTTAGCAAAAATCTAAAAGGTGAAAAAGAAGGTGGCGGGTGGATTGATCTCAGCCTTTTAGTGTCACCCCTTTATTGGATATTTCTCTCACTGCTATTTTTTTCTCTTTCATATTATTGAAACCATCGCCAAGCGTCGACGCGCCCTAATCCCTCAGCACGACACAGGCAAATGCGTTTTTATGACAAAGTTCAGCCAAGAGGCCGAATTAGTCCTACCCACATCCTCGCCCCTTTAACCACAAAAAATAGAAAAAAAAATAAAAAAATAAAATAAAATATATAAAAAAAACTTACCGCCAGTTCACGACGACCCAACTTCGTCCGTGACTGAATGAGCGACTGCAATTGGTAAACCCCTTAAAAAAAAGGAAAAGATAAAATAAAAGTTGTCGAAAATGGACAAGTCAAAGAGAAGACGCAGATTGCCATTAACACATGGATGGACCATTTATCGCACGCGCTCTTTTCCTATTGGCCGCCATTTGATGTGTGGGTGCTCCTAATTAAACTTTTTAATTAAAACACAGCATGTGTGTCAGGGCACGGGACTTTTTCAACGACCTCGCGTCCCATTTAGAAACAACGTCGTCCTCATCTCTCTCCCTCCCCCTTCCTCCTCTTTACTTCTTCTTTCTCAATCCCCAACATGTCTGCGTTTCCCCAAGGGCCAATCGCCCCCACTTGGCGTTGGGTGTCCGCAAGGGACGCGAGAAGATGCTGACGAGTCGCTTTTTTATTGGCTTTTCGAGCAGCCGTTTGTTCTCCGCGCGTTTCTCACGACGAAAACAAGTGGAGCCACCCACTCACCGAAAGAACGCAGCGCCATCAAAGTCCACGAGTCGATTGGCCAGTCGTTGGAAATCGCTGACGCCGGGACAGCTGATTACATTTCCGGCGCCAAATTTCATTCTTCGACCACTTGAACCTCCCGAGCCAATTAAGAACTCCCCTCTCCACACCCACCCGCTTCACCCTTTTCGTCCTCCCCCACCACCCCACAAGACAGCGAATTCGTGTCGCTGGTCACGATAAACTCACGTGTTTGGAGCAGTCAGCTCGTGCACGTTCATCGCGTACCGAAAACGCCACTCGGAATGCGACATTGTTGCACTCTGGAAAGAGCCAAAGCCCTTCCCATCATGCCCCGCGACACACTCCTATGAATTTCCCCTATGTGCCGAGAGAAAAAAAATCTGAGAAAAAACACTAACCCCCTGACCTCTCACCTCGCGAGGTCAAAACGAGACGCGAAACTGGTTCGTCTTTTTTGCCATTCAGTCGAGGGGAAAAGTCCTGTGGGGGAAAGGCATAAAAAAGAGGGGTAACCAAGAAGAGGGAGGGGGAGCATCTCTAGAGAAACGCACCAAAACGCTTACAACGACCAAAGTGGTGTTGTCATGACGACGAGTCCCTCCTAGCGATGATGAAGACAATTAAACGGGCTTCCCATTATGGCGACCAAAATGGCGTCAGTCCAACATCCAGGTGAAATCACATGCTCAGCGACGTTTGGGTTCCGCCAAACATGCTCCAAACGCACCTTTCGTTCGGCTGACGGTATAAATTCGCATGAGGCCGCTGCGACGTTCGACGAAACGCGTTATTTTTTTTTGAATTTTTTTGTTTTTTCCCCTACCCTCGAAATATTCTTTTTTTGCTTCCCACCCACCCCTAGCATTTTTTCCGCACGTCCCAAACTGTGGGGGGAAGCGGGTGTGGGGGCGTCCTCGTTAATTGCCTTGTTGTTGCTGCAATCGATTCAATGCGTCGCGTTGAAAAAGAGACGCGAAAATGCATCGTGCGCCACCCACAGGCGACCGAAAGCAAATAACAACAAAAATAAAAAAATAAAAAAAAAAAAATAAAAAAAATAAAAAAAGAACGAATCGCATGAAAAGAAATAGAAGAAAAATGTGTGTCGGTTCGAAGGTTTGAGGACGCGAAATACTGGACGGAAGCCGCATACAGATGTTGTGATCGGCGCCCCTTAATAGGAGGCAGCCGCAGCCCCAGGCGGGAGCGCCGCCGTCATCCATGCTAATTTGGCGTTCAAGAGGTGGGCGGGGGAGAAGACGCCACACACACAAAAACGACTTGTGTTTTTGTGGGGGCCACGAAACTCGTCGCTTGAATTGGGTCAACTCGTTCACCCTATCCATTAACCCTTTGGTGTCGGGTGGGGCGCGCGTGCTCGCTCTCAACCCTTTGCTTTTCAACGGCCGGTGGGCGTGACGCGACGCGCGCCACGCGTCTGTATCTTATCCCTCCCTTCTTTTTTACACCAAAAGCCCGCGCACCAGAGCGCCTTAATTGAGACGCAGAGTCAGTGGCCACTTTAGCGCAAAGCTTCGCAGTAGCGGGGGCGATAGTCGCAAATCAGTGCGGCGTTTCTCACGCGATCATGCACGAGACATTTGGCAAAATCTTTTCTCGAAAATGAAGTAAAGAAGAGGCGGGGGGAAAGCCTCCTCGGCGTTTGTCTGGTCGCCATGGCAACGGCATTCTCGGCGTTTTTCCCGCGAGAGTTTTCGTTAAATCGAGGCGAAAGATGTTATGCGAGGGTGGGAGAGATTAATGAGTCGGTGTGCAGGAGAGGGAGGCAAAGGGGAGAATGAGTAAAAGGGAGGCACGCGGAGGTGGAAGGGGTGGGGTATGCCACGTAACGCAACCCTTTTCATCAATGACGTAACCGAAAAAAGAATTTAACGTCGTTTCCCACCATCGATTAAAAATTAACAATTTTTATATCCGATTCGGGTAAATTTCTCTTTTTTAATTTGAAAAAAAAAAGAATATGAAAAAACGGTCGCGAAACTATTTGCGACCATAACAAACTTTTCAACTAAGAATATTAAGGGAAAATAAAGGGAGGAAAGAAAAAAATTGGAGAGAAACGCTGATGGCGTGCACGAGCCAAATGAGCTCCGTGCGGAGTCATCGGGCTGCATGGGAGTTTTATCGGCCTTGTGATACTCGAGCGATTTGGCGCTGAAACGACACAAAGAGGGAGAGAAATCGAGGCACCTGCAACACATACACACACACAGAGACACACACACACTCACACACACACACACATTGGCTACCTGTTGATATGCAAATAAACGTAAAGGAACGCGCGTGACGAATCGCCCATGGCCCCCCCCTGGGTCTCCGACACGACCGCACGACGGAAGTTCTTGCGCACCAACCACGGCGTGATTCATGCGCGCGCCACAAAAGACTCGTCTATGTGTGGGTGGGGTACGAAGAAGGGGGTCATCCATCAACTGCGCACGTACATCCATCAACTCGAGTTACAAACACGAGTGGACCCCATCCCACGACGATACCGGACCGGAAACTCACCTCGACTATTTTTTTTTCGAAAATTTAAAATGTGAATTTTCATTAATTTTCACTGTAAATCGTTCGATCGAAGACCGGAAATTTAGTGAGCACCAACAACTGAAATTTCGAGTCCCCGACCCAACAAAATAGCAAAAAATAAATTAAAAAAAAATATATACATGAGACCGGTCGTCTGGTGAAATGGAAAAAAAAATATGGAGGTTAACGTTAAGGTAGACAGCGTGATTAATCAGCAGTGCGCATCCGATGTTTGTCACGTTCGAAAGTGGTTGCGTTTAACACGGGCCAGGTGGCGTGGGCGTTGACAAGTCATCAGTTCGGGTGTAAACAAGCGATGCGTGACCGTGAAACGAGGCAACAAACACGTGACCTTGAAACGGAATTCCGTCGCTAGTTTGGCAAGCAACGCCGGCTTCCGCTCGGCGCCACGGGAGGCAGCGCCACGATGCGCGCGCCAACACTCAATGAGGCGACTAATTAGCATATTCGAGGCCATATTCCCGCCAATTAACTCCGTGTACTAATTACCCGGAGCAGCGGTGGCAACAGCGGCGTAATGAGCGCGCACTGAGCCCCTGCGGTTGGAGTAACGCTGCGCCAACCACCTCGCTCCGGGCCACGAGGGGCCGCTCTCGCACGCCACTCAACTCGACTTACCTGAGCGGTGCGGCGCACAAATAAAACCTTTTAATGACCGCCCACGAAAATCGAGGAATCACGCATCACCACCCGCTCAGATGGCAATGCGTGACTCGCGGCCCCGCATCTCGGCGTGAAAGATGCGTCCCGCCATAGAAACGCGAGAGTCGCAGGCGCGCTCCAATATTTCTTCCCTTCCTTCATCTCGTATTTCTTCGAATGAAAGCGAGAAAACTTTGCACGTGTTATTTTTTCATCCTTGCTTTTTTTCTCCATTTCGTAATGGAACTATAAATCTGCTTAATTCAATTGCCAAATTACCCACCATTTTCATTAATCAGCAACTCGCTGCGATTCGTAATCATAGACACACACAAATATACCTGATGCAAACAGAAAAATAATTTTTTTTTATATTCAATTATGTCATCGGCGGTGTTAATAAGGGAGATATTTGTTGTCACTCTACGTCCTTCCCGTCGTTAAAGTGCAAAGATGCGAGTATCGAGATATACAGAGGACGCCGGACGAACACTATCCTTTGGCAATCGCCGGATGCCAGCCGTTCATTAAGCCTCTTCCTCATTAAACTGTTGTCATGGGGATGCATCCCCACCCCGTCCCTCCCCTTCTAGACCGATTTACATTAAGAGTCGTGGACTTCGATTAATCTTTTTTGTATCTTTTTTTTAAAATCATTTTTCTCAGGTTCGGAACAACAAGGAGGCGGCCAATTGGATTCGTTTCGAATGATGACATCAGCTGTGCCACTCAAGAACACCCGAAGGGAGCGAAAACAAGTCTCGATCGAGGAATTTATATAAAAAAAAAATGATGAAAAATTGTGAATAAAGTGTGAAAATTTCTTGCGGCGATGACGAATCGATGAGTGCAAGTCGGTCGCCGTAGATACAAGCAATTACGAAAAACAAAGTTTGTTATTATTTGATAGCGATTGAAATAAATAAAAATAAAATTTTTTAATCGATCGATAATGTTTTTCGATTCCCACGAGTTTGCGACTAATAGGACGCTTCCTCCTAACCACTTGAATCGGTTTCCCCCCCATCGGTTCCCCACGCAATGTCGGCCGGCTTCGCGCGTCCAACTCGCTTTAATTCAATCAACGGTCACTCGGCCGGTCGGGTCGTCGGAGCGGCCATTTTTTTTTAAAGAATTTTTTCCGGTATCGTAGCCGTAAAAACGGACCAAGCACGAAACGAGATACGCAAACGGTGGTTAAAAAAGATCAAGAGGATTCAATTGGTGTAACGAGGCATTTCCTGTTGCAACTGGTCGTGTCAGAGGAAACTGCGGCAAAAGGCGCCGCCGAAACGAGCGCAGTTACGAGGGGAATCGGACAATTTGACGATCGGGTCAAGTGACGTCAATGCTGATTGACGCCATTTCTTCTATTAATCCGTTCTAATTAGACGGCGATGGCGTTTCTCGCCATTCATAATCGGCTTGCCGCGTCCCTTCTGCTCGCGTCTGATATTCGTCGGATTACGGGCCTCGCGCGAGCGACACGGGTCGAGTTGGTGCTCGTCTCTTTTCATGACTCCGTGATTAAGTCATTAAGTCAAAACGACATTCCAAAACGGCTCGTGTGCACGAGACAAAACTCGCTCGCACTCCCTCACCCTCTCCCCACACGCTTCAGCGCAGCCCCGACCCCCTCTATTCGCATCGGTCGGTCGACGGTCGTCGGTCGGCCGACAGAGAGAGTCCCACAGTGACGTCATTTACGTGTAAGACAAGAAAGAAGAGAGATGCGATGCAAGTTCTTTTGTGGTTTATCGCGTGACAAGAGAGACGCGGCGGGAATCCATCAGATGAGTGTGAGAGGGGGGTAACTCCCGACTCCGAGTCCCACCCACCCCCGCCACGGGCCATAAAAAATCGCTGGCTCGGTCGCCATTTTTCCCTAAGTGGATTTCGTTTTGCCCAGGCGTTTCTCCATCTGTCAGACGCCGGGCGCGCAAGTGACACGCGCGGCCAGGCACGCGTCGTCATGCATAGCGGAACATTTTGTCACGAGTAGACGCAGTCGCCTGATTAGTCAAAACCCCTTTCCGTCCTTCCACCCACCACCCATTGATGTGTGTACGCAGTCGGCAAATGCGTCGCGCGCAACACCTGAGATGCGCCCATTCGGTCACCCGTCAATCATTCGCCGTTTTTCCCTATTTATCGACGCTGCATTTCCCCTCGCAATGAATTTTTTTTATTATTCTTTTTACGCAATCCCCTCGACGATTGGCTCAAATCCACCTCAAGCGCTCCCCAGAGGTCGCTCGGGTGTGGCCAGAAATGTAACGATAAATAAAAAAGTTACCTCAAAAGATGAGATTGTCAGTGTCGGGTTCCGTTGTTCGATGGACGAAAACGCGGTGTTAAGTTGTGGACCTGAAGAGAGGAGAGAAAAAAAAAGAAAAAGAGGCGATGAGTCGACGGTCTTTTTTCAGTCTATTGATTGACCATGGCCGGAGGGGGGAATACGGGGAGATGGTTGGTTGGTTGGTTGGTTGGTGGAGGTAGAGAACGCACTCGAGCGCGCGCTGCTTTTCCAACGTTCAACAAATGAAACTTTTAACATCCCATAAACACGAAATTTATTGCATAATTTATGGCGGGCGGCGGCGATTGTGGCTCAGTTGAGAGAGAGCGCAAGAGAGAAAAATAAAAAAATGAAGAGAGAATTTTTTAAGGGGAAAAAAAATATAACCTCAACCGGAAATGACGTCACATCGCATCTTGGTAATTGTCGGAGATCAAATGTCGTATAATTTAGCGATAACGAGAAACCCCTTCCCCTCATACCCATCTTTACCGCCCCCCCCCCCCCCCCAATTAAAAAAAAATTAAAAAATTTTAAAAAATAATAATTTTTTAATTAAAAAAAATTTTTTTTTATTTTAAAAAACAAAAAATACGAAAAAAATTGACCACGAACGAAGCACTCTATCGCCCTTATCCTAAACGCGATCAAAGCGAATAAACTTCGCAACCACGCACGAAGCGAAATAAATAAAATAAAAAATTTCTATCACGGACTCAAACTCATGCGTCCCCAGAGCGAGGGACGCGACTCCCGTAGTCATGACAACAACCCCACTAAGTGAGGTGACGCTGACACGTGGCGCCATCTCAACGCCGACTCGGTCTCAAAAGGTCCCTTAATGCGACTCGTGCTTACAAACATTGCAATTTTTTCTCCTGCCTTTTCTCTTCTTTTTAAACCTTACGCTCGCTACTTTTTGTCATTTTACCGTAGTCGCTGCATCAGCATTTTATTCCCCTCAGTCCGCATCGCACGGCACCCGATCCGCTCTCCGCTCTTCGCCGCCGCGCCTCGCCTCGGCGACGCGAGCAAACTCCGCGCCAGCTCATATACATGTAATCCGAAGAATTATGGTTTCTATCGGCGAGTAACTCGCCCAAATTACGCCCGGATATTTGTCGAAGGGGTGTGGGAGGTCAAACGGCGGACGGCGATAGCAACAACAACAACAACAACAACATTACCACTACTCCCCTCTCGCGCTAATCACGCGCTAATTACCCGGCACCCTCTGCCTTTTGTCCCTGCAAAAACTCGTCCTGTCGCGGGTCAGAGGTCGATAATTAATTCTCAATGTAAATGAGGTCGAGCCCCAAATTCGGGCGTCAAAGACACGTGCAGGCTCAACGAGTCAATGAATAGTTGTTAGGGGTACTCGGTGAGTTTTAAAAGAAAGAGAAAGAAAGGGAGGGACCCGGAAAAAAATGGCTGACACCTCGTGGTCTAAATGGGCAGCAAAACAGAATGAGCCGCAAAAACTAAATGGCCGTGCAAATGGACAATCGATTCCCATCAATTAACGAGTCCTTAACGCGATGACCATTGAATTTTTTTTCTTTTTCTCCGAATGTTTCGATTTTATTTTAAATTAATCGATATATTTTATTTACGGTTGATAGCGAATTATTGGCAATTAGTTTGAATGCATTTATAATTAGACATCGATTACTCTATTTATATATAAAATCAGTTTTTTTTTATTTTAAAAATTTTATTTTCACGTTTAATCTGCTTAACCCTTGAAAAACGTAATTTATTTTTTATTAATAATTTTTTTTTTTTTAAATCAGAAGAAAAAGATAATCGATTTTTAGTTTTTATTTTTTTAAGGGAAATGTCTATCGACAGTGGAGGTTTGAAATACTAAAACCGAAAAGTCGATTCGTTAATCGATACTCGCATCGCAACTCGTTGCGGTCGATAAATAATTCGTTAGGAATCGAGAAATGAGTTCGAAACGACCGTTTCCCGCAACCGTCCCACGTCAACAACAAAGACATACAAACAAGAAATGGAAAAAAAAATATCTAAAAAAAAATGGAAAATAAAACCTCAAAAAATCGTTCTCGTCAACTGCAACCCCAAACCCACCCCTTTCCTTAATCATGGCGTCCGCCTAATCGCCCCATTGATAGATTACCCTACAAGGCTGACGTGGCAACTGAATGCGCGCGCGCCCGCGCACGGGCGCGCTTCCACTCAACTCGACCAACTTCTCGGCTTGAAGCAACGCCAATTTCACCTCGGTCCTCGACGTTTCATTGCCCCACACTTACAAACCCACCTTACCAAAGTAAAAAAAAAAAAGAAAGAAAGAAAAAAGAGCGAAGGAAAAATGCAAACTTGCCCGCTCAATTTCCCCTTCAAGACGAAACGCGCGCGTTTCTCACCGACAAAAATATACGAGTCGAAGTGAATTTATCTAAAACGCGACATCAATGAATTCACGCGACACTCACAACTGACCTCCAGTCGCCTAGACAACGGGTAATGCCGTCGTCATAGCAACGGAGAGCAGCCTCCTCCGCTTTGCTCGCCTTGTTTACACTGGACAGAGTTCAGCATCCCACCTACGGAGCTGCGTTGCCGTGGCGACGGCGCTAAAACAACAAACAACATTAGGAGGAGCCGCCACCAACACATCACCCCACACGCACACGTCACGTCCGGGTCAACCAACTAAAAGTGGAGAACCCACGAGTAAAAAAAAAAAGAAACAATAAATTTTTTAAAACAACAAAAAATTCGAGTCGAGTTCGAAAAAGGAAAAAAAAAATTTAGCTCCGTTTCCCAGTTCCAACGCTTGCGACTACGCGACTCGTGCGTCCGAAGAGGGAAAAAGCGAAGGGGGTTTGGCGAGGAATCAATCAGACGGCGATCGACACTCAACCGCATGACCTTGGAAGCCGAGCCCCGTCCACTGGACGAGGGGAAGTCGGCAGATAAACAAGTTGAGCCCGACTAGAACGGCAATGCCAAACGCAAAAACAACAACAACAATCAATAAGATAGAATTCGGTAAACAACCACACCCACCTCCTCCTCCTTCCCCCTCCCTCCCTTCCTCCCCCCACATCACGTGACCGAGTTGCGTCCGCCGCCGAGTCCTGTGTTTTCCGCTTGGCTGAGGTGGCAGATTGTTTACTTGCGCGTGGCTGAGTAAACAAGTCCTCGGTAAAAATAGACGCCGAGAGACTTTCTTGCTCACTGCCTTCACCCAACCAACTTCCGGTCGGCCCGAAGGTGCTGAATTTAAAAGCCATGTAGGCGGAAAATAAATTTTTTTTTTAGTATAAAAAATATTTTTATTTTGCCCTTCCCTCGTTGCTCCACCCCCACCCCTCACACACCTCCCCCCATCTGTTCGCCCCCGCTCTCTCTTTCCCACACTCGGATGAGGGGTAAGTGCCACGGGGTGATTTATGGCAGATGCCAAACCGTGACCCCGAGGGGAACTCGCGGGGCCCTCGGACACCGATCAGACACCGTTGCAGGGTCGGTCGGTTGTAGGCGGGCGGCGTTTTTATTCGGGAACAAACTTCAACTTTCACCATTTTGTCACCGCAGTCAACAAAGAATATGGAAAAAAGAAAAGAAAAAAATCAAATAAAAGCAGGAAAAAAAATCAGGTTTGGCAACATGGGCTGACCAGAGAGAAAAGACCACAAGGGGAACGGACCCTTCTTTTTTTTAATTCGAGTTCCAAAAAGAGGAAATGCTAGAGGGGTGTGTGTTTAAAAAAATTTTTTTTTTCCCTCCCCCCCATCCAATCCAGCTGCCCTTCCCTGAGATCCCTCAAGAAAAAGACCGGATTTTTTTATTTAAAAAGAAGGCACGGCCAACAAGAAAAATACAACCCAACCCTCCCCCTTTTCACCCACCTTCTCTCGACCCCCATTTTCAGCCTGGCAAAAAAATATATATTTTTCGATATGGGGGAAAGGAGGGATGCAATGGGAAATATGGGGGCGGAAGTGAGATGATCGGCAGCCATTTTCATCGACGGATGAGTGAGGATGCGCAGCTGATGGTCAGACTACTCTTCAATTGATTTAAAGCGATGGTCAACACCTTCGAATACCATTTTACGGCCATTCGTAACGCCCATAATAATAATAATAACAATAATAATAATAATAATAATAACAATAATAATAATAATTTTTTTTTTAAATAAAAAAATGTTTTCCCAATCATTTTAAAAAAAATTAATTTCAATTTTTTTCTTAAATCATGATAATTTTCCCCAATTTTTTTTTAAAGATTATTTCGACGTTAGGGTTAGTTTCGCTGATGCCCACCCCTTCCCATCTCGCCAACCAACTCCCCAGATTTTCTCCTCCCTCGTCCATCTCATCAGCATGCAGCGAGCCGGATATGCACTCGTTCAATAAATGCTCATTTGTTTGATAATGGTCAAGAGAATAGATTCAAACTAATGATCACCGTTTAAAAAGTCGACTGGGATAAAGGAAAAAAATTTAAGTAACGATATAAAGTAGAAAATCGAGGCTAGTGTCAAACAAGTGTGATATGCAGTCGAAAAGTGGGGGAGCGAAAAAGGAAGATGCAGATGATTCGGAAGAGGGAGAGAAAAAAATAAAAATATGGTATTGAAGGTTCCCATCAAAAGTTAGATTCATTAAATAACTTTGAAAGTCAATAGGAAACGTGTGCAGAAATATTGCTTACATTCATTTAAATAAATA
>JAQFZU010000366.1:0-29286 GCA_034696185.1 Henia vesuviana | reverse complement strand
GATTTTAATTAAGTTTTCAATAAATAATGATGTTTTCGTGTGGTTTTCTTGCTTTTATTATAACGTTTGGTTTTTTTTAAGGTACAGAAAGCGTTTCCAATTAACCAATTAACCAATAACGTCAACAGTAATTTATGATTTAAAAAAAAGTGATTTCTAATCCCATTAATAAATAACAATCATTGAAAAACGCCGATCTGAGCAAAGAACGTATAGCACCGCCTGCAATAAACTGAACTTCACTGCAAAGCACGGTAAAGCGCTCAGATCCGACTTTGAGCGTAAATATATAGCACTTCCGGTTCATTTAGAGACTTCAAATTTCCTGGGCACCGACTACTAGAGTGGTTTTAAACATCCCCAAAATTTGAAACTTCCAACTAAATCCTAGATACCATTTTAGATCGCTCCAAATTGCTGCTTGGAAAGGACAGCTAATATTTAATGTGATCATTTTTGGCAGTTTCAATTTGGTCTTTTCACTTTAAATGACTGCCTTTGGTGTCCATAAATTTTTTCACCTAGTTTGGTCATAAAACATTGTCTCCATCCTTCCCCCCTCCCCCGCCTTAACCAACCAAGAGATCAATTCATTAAACAAAAGTTACTCACCCAAGTATGTATCATCATCGGTATCAGGACCTTCATTCGTGGCAAACAGATCAGTTTTAGACAGTAAATCCTGCGCAAAAACTTGCCCTGAAACAAAATAACAAAAGTTTTAAAAGCAATTCTAAAAAGGTTTAGCATCATATTTCCCCTCCATTAAATTCCACATTTTCCCAGGCTTAATTCACCAATCCCCATCATCATGATTTTTCAAAATTTAAAAAAATATTTTTTATCTTAAAAATAAAAAAAATGAAAACAAGTGGTGGTCATGGAAAGCTATCAATTTGCAACTCACAAACCAACAGTTCGCAACTGAAGAATTTCAAAACGTTTTTCAGCCTCTGGGACGCAATTTCACACGCCATTACGAGCAGAGCCCGATTTCCTTCCTTTTTCTCCTCGTCTTCATCCACCTCCACCCCTCTACCCCCGCCTTTACTTTGCATAATGGAGTCGAAATTTCTCTTCGACCACGTAGGCAGTTCATCCACTTGCACAAAACTGTGCAAATCGTTCGCCATCTAAGAGATTGTGATGATGGGAGTGAAACTTGCACCACGAACAAAAATCTACCATTTTTCGACCAAAATCGTCAAGAGAAAACTAAATTTTTACATTTAAAAAGTACAAATTTCTTCGCTCGTACGCCTCGTTGCGCAATGCCAGTAAATGAAAGGTGGACACAATTTCTGGCTTTATCAGGATCCACCAGTTGTTCGGTCCATGTCCGCTTGAGAGGCTCAAACTGCTACAATTACATTCATTTGTGGTGAATCGGGAGGAGCAATTAGCACTTGGTTCAGCCGCAATACAATTTCCACTTAAAACTTTTCTTATTTTTCCTTTTATTTATTTAATATTCAATTTATTATTTTAACAACTTTTTAAATTTCATAAAATAAAAAAAATTAATTTTAGAGAAAATTAAATTCGAATTAAAATTTTAGGTCAAAATATTTTTTTAAACAAATTATCAATCAATCACAGCCATTTTCAATTCAATACGACTTTTGGTATTGGCCCAATGCAACTATTCGTTTGTATCGCTGCTCGTGATTGGTTGAGAGTATAATTTATATTGAAAATAAAATTGTCAACGTAAATAAAAAAAAGTTTAAAAAAAATAAAGAAAAGGTTTTTGGTCATGGTGCTTTAGGTTTTTTGTGTGTGTGTGTTTATCTCACTCCTTTATGACTCTTGTCCATATTTACGAGTCATCTGAAAATGGCCTGAGTATGAGATTAGTCGAGCTCTAAGCAAGAACAATTCTATCTTTATAGTTGGGTCCGAGCAATCTATCAGCAGATAAAACTCGACGTGAACTTTATGAGTGCGGTTCCACGTCACGTTGTTTCTTGTTGGACGTAATGAAATTCATTTGGTGCACGTCTTTTCAACAACCTAAGCTATTTATCTGTCCCTAGCGACTAAATGTGCCTTCTTCAAGACTATCTTTTTAAAACTTTTAAAACTTCTAGAATTTCCAATTTAAGTTAGTGTCACTTGTGTTAAGTGAAATTGTGTTTGACAAATATTTTTATGGTAAATGTCAAATTGAATGATTATAAAGATTAATTGAAAAAGATTCATTTGAAAAAAAAATTAAAAATTAAATTTACATGAATTTATTTGTGAATTGATTTATAGAAACTCGAAAGATAATAATAAAAAAATATTTCTTCATATTCCATTTGTAAAGATTCGCATAGTAAAACTTGAATACTCAAGTTTCACATGTGGTATTGATTTATGTTTCATAAGGTATTATATAAAGAAGGAAATACAATCACCCATAATTCATAAAGACTAAAATCCATTCGAATGTGATTCCCTTAGGAATTATATTTAAAAATAAACAAAAATAAAACAATGATTTTTAATCATATCCATTCCATTCTAACAAATACAAGATCAAAAGCTTAGTTTCTTTATGATGCCCTCTAGTGACCATTTTTTTTAAAATTGGTTGTATCTGATTAAAATAGAAAAACAATTGTTTTTTGTCTACTGAGAATTGTTTTTGAAAAATATAAAATAAACATAAATAAATAAAATGTTTTTAGTTTTTAATATTTTAAATGTGAAAACAGCACAGATATTAAATTTTAGATTAAAGAATTAACTTAATCAATAAAAAAAATCTTGTTTTTTAAAAACTGAAATATGAAATTGTGAAAGAAAGTGAAATGTAACCCCCCCATAGTAGTTTTTGCAGGTTGTGACATCTGGTATTGATATCAACAAAAGTTTTATGTTTCTTCTCACCAAATGTCAAACTAAATATATATAGTGTTGAAAACTTGAATAGAAAAATTCTTGGTGAAACAAACCCATTATTTTTCCTTATGGAAAATATTGAATTAAAGAAAAACAGATTTTAACTCAAATCTAAAAAAAAAAACTTTAACTACCACATTCCTACTAAACTTTGCAAAGATATCCAAATAATAATTAACCAGTGATTGCACAATTCCATGATATGACCTGTGTAAGCCACATAATTTAATTACTAATAAGCCTTATACATGCGCATATCCACTATACTCAAGTGCATTGCGACTTTGTGCGCAAAGTCATCTTGCAAGTACTAAATGTCCACTACAGAGACATAAAACTTTAATGTTTGTGTTAATGAACATTTGACTATGTTCCCATTACAAGTAACAACCCACATATAATAAAAACCTCATTACAACAAACTATTTCTAAAATCCCCATTTTTAGTTCCATTGTTAAGTCAATGGAACATATCGTTATATCAAAAATATCGACAAAGTGCTTTTCATGTCCCTCGGTATAACGTGATTCGAGTATAAATTTGAGCAAATTCTCAAATGACTAATTGCAATAAATTTTAAATGCCACTTTAAACCCATTAAAAACTCATTAATTCATAACAACTTTTTTTTACGCTTTCACCCACCATTTCTTGAACGACAACCACAAGAAGATGTATAAAAAAAAAGTAAATAAATAAATAAAAACAGAAACCTTTTTTCGGACCTTAACGTGGTTCATCGAATCGAAAAAGACAAACCGCACTTTTCCTTCACGCGAGGTAATGTCTGGCCCATAGAACCAGTTTCGTGCTCCATTTGACATTTTGCACTCGTCTCCGCCCATTTGTGTTGTCGTTTGTATGAGTTTTTGGCTTTCGTTCAAATTAGTCCCTCTGATCGAGTCAAAAAGTGAAGTAACAAAGTTGAAAAAAAACGGAAGGACACGACCTTATCCGTCTTGTCACCCAAACATAATCGTTTCTTCTCCCAAAGTAGGGAAAAGAGAAAAAGATTTCGAGTAGAAAAAGGAAAAAATGTAGAAAGAAAGAGGTTTTGAGGGTTCGATCAATCCAATTCTATTCTATTTGCTTTTTTTTCTTTTTTTAGAGTGTGGTAACTGCTAAGAACAAATCCAAACGCACACAAGATGGCTTTTGTACAAGCATCACATCTTGTCATGAGCAACAATCGTTTATCGATCATCGTTTGCAATCAATCTTAACTTTTTTTCATTATCGACTGATTTTCAACTGAAAAATGATGAGGATTTTTGGATTTTCAATTAGTTTCTTCTTACAATTGTTTTTTTTTTTTTTTTTCAAAATTTTCTTGTGATTGTTTCGAGTTTGAATGAAATGACAAATGATTTGTGGTTGGAATTATTTTTTTTTTTCTCGATTTTTTTTTATTATTATTATTAAATTTAAAAATTTATATTGGTCGTAGCAAACTATGCATTTACATTCAGAAATTCTAATTAAAATTTTAAAACATTCGGATCGAATGTTCCTTTAATGTTCGTTCCCTTAAAAATTAAATTTTTTTTTTAAAATGCAAATTAAACCAAACTTTTAAATTCAACTCTTCAAACTTTTAAATATTGACAACTGAATGATATAAAAATAATTATTAAATGTACATTGAGTATTGGTATGAGCATTACAATTGATATCTGTCACTCAATCAATCTCAATCAACTTGAAAAGTTTAATTCATAACATTAAAATGCAATAAAACACAGAAAAATCTTAAGTTTTAACATCAAACACAGCTCACTTCAACTTGTCAATTTAAATGAAATTAGAAAAAAAAAAAAATAAAATAAAAAAAAAAAATCAAAAGATTTGATGCGATTCATCTTTTTCCTCTCTAATTTTTTTAATTCTTTGATTGATTCTTAGCGATTACACATTGATAAATGATTGCGAATTCAACACTAAAAGTTTCCTCTTCTTAAAAAAAAAATTTTTTCAATTCCAACGACATTAATAATTCTTCTAAAAATCCAGATTTTCAAATTAAAAAATAATTGAACTTAACAAAATAAAAAAATATAGTCACATCCACCACACAATGCGTCAACTTAAAAGACATTGTTAGTACTAAAATAGAAAAAGAAGAAAAAAGTAATGGAAAACGAAATCAAAAAAAAAAATAATTGGAATGTTTTGAGGAGAAAAAAACCTCATTTATTTAAGGTCTAGAGCACGAACCCTTTTAGCCCAAAACGTTTCTCATTTCTTATCTTCTACACTCATCCATCATCATCACCATTAGAATCGCACAATTATCGTGAATGGGATCAATGACTTGTCGCATTAAACAGGTGCGCTTTAGACTCGTATAATTCACATTGAATAGAAAATTTAGCGACAATATCTCGGAAAAAGATGGTGTAAAATAAATACGGATTTTGATAAAAAAAAGGGTATAGGAGGTGACATCGAGGTGTGGAAATGAGTCATAAATGAGGGAATTCTGGTAGTGATGGTGCGGTTGATTATCGGAAGAAAACGCATTCCAAAGACGAAGCATTTTCTCAAACTCGCATTTCCTTCTGCATATATGATTGGGATCATTAAAAAAAAGGAAAGAAATTTCTGCTCGCTTCAGCACCAATTCGTTATTCATAAAAGAAAGAGTAAAAGCACTTTCCAAAATTAATTTCATCTGCAAATGTCTTGTGAAATAAAATGTATAGAAAACGATGACGCCGTCTTTTGATCAATATTTTATTACGTGCAAAACTTAACTTTACACCCAAATGTGTCGAATTAATAAATACAAATTTTAATATAAATTAAAAAAAAATATTATCAAACTTTTGTAAACTTTTTCTACCAAAAAAATGTTTCCAATGGTAAAAGTACTAACGTTAAAATAGAGCAAATCAAGTAGCAGTGTGTGAGTGGTTTCTCACTCAACCACGACGGAACGAGAGACTTTCATTGTCATTTAGAAAGCAGCAACGAAAATTAATTTCATTCTTTTATTTTTTTTTACCCCAAAAACTTTACCTCTTAGAGAAACCAGTGACCGAAACCCATTTGAAACTCAACAAATTTCATCTCATTGCAATACTCATAATCCATTATTATTAATTAAAAATAAAAAAAAAACCCTTTTGGTCCCGCACTTGAATTCGATTAAGTCGAAATGCAACGGTCGAGTTTAAAGCGAGGAAATTGAGCAACCGCTCGAGGTCCCACCACTTTATTTGGCTTTTGACCGCACGGAAATGGCCACAGGCACGCGTGCTTAATGGTCCCAATCCTTCATTGACCAATGCCCACCTCTATACTATGAAATCCTCGATGAGAAATGCATGAATATGTTGGTCGCTTTAATAAAGTAATAAAAAGTTTTTCTGGTTGATGAGATGTTGATTGTTAGAAAAGTAAATAAAAAGATTTAATTTATATTAAATTAGTTTTTTGGCATTCTAAATTCGAATATAAAACTTTACAAGTAAATAATATAAATTAATCAAGATTAATGAAATGAAATTATAAATTATTAAAATAAACCGAAATGAAACTTCATTTCCTGTTTTGACTCTTCACCTTTCGATCAAACAAAGTTAAAGTTCAAGTGACTCGGGTGTGCCTCGAGAATGAAAGGCGGGACTAATCATTTGTCGAAACGTTTAAAGCTAAGGTTAAATTCAATGAATGAGATCTTCAAAATCTCTTTACAACACCAAATCGGATTTTCACGTACAAATTTTAGGGAAAAACTTAAATTTTGTAATTTTCTAATTGAAAATAACAAAGAAAAAAATTTAAAATAAAAAATAATTTGACAGGAGATTAAAAATAAAAAATATGATAGAAAAATATTTTGCCTATCAATCAAAATGCAAATCAAATAGAAATTATTGATCCACGAATTTTTTAAAAAATAAAAAAAAAAATTTTAGTTTTAGTTTTCCAAGTGAGAAAGAGACAAAAAATGTAATGGAAAAGTGATGCAAATGTCGAAAAGACACAGATGCTTTAATGTTTAAACCAAAGCTCATTCTTTACCCATTAAGTCCTATTAACATTTGTCATTGAATATTTTTTCTTCTAACTTTCACAATCCAAGTGATATTTAAACATCACAGCTGCAGTTTTCAAACTTGTTTTAAACTTAGTTTAATCGATATAATGGATATTCAAGACATAGAAAACAGCAAACAACAATATCTTAATAATAACATATTAAAATTTGACCCTGCAATTCTACTCGACATTTTGACCAACGTGACCTAAATGCTCAGTATTAATCCTACGGAAAGTCCCTCGAGATCCTGGCTTAACAACCCGTGTTAAATATGGTATAAGTTAAAGCAAATTTTTTAAATTTTCATAAACTTTAAATTCTTCAGTTAAATTTAATATTTTTTACGTTAAGATATTTAAAAAAAAACTTACCTTGCCAATACCAACTTCCAACAGCACCCATAAACAAACGACGATTGTCCTATAAATATAAAACAAGATTAAATTTAATTTTAAAAGAATTTGGATATTCAAAATTCAGTTTTGGCAACATTTTAGTGTAATCGACTTTTGAAAAATCACCAAGAGTTTTAAAATAAAAATAAAAAATAAAAAAAGTGAAGAAATTGTATGGTCAGCCAAAAGAAGAGACTCCTGGGGAAAAGAAGTACACGAAGATTCCATTAAAATAGAGCCCGCATAAATGTCTTATATTGATTCTAATACGTGCTGGTCACCACTCCAAATAGGGCAAAAAATGGGATTTTAAAACTTAGAAAAGTAAGAAAAAATTGTTGATGCAAAAATATACAATTTGCTTACAACTAAAGCCATTTGTTGGCTCGAAAATAAAAAAAAAAAATTAATAAATTAAAAAAAAAATATATTCATCTTTAGCCCACATTTTATTCTGCTCACGCAATACCGTAGAATATTAAAGATGAGAAAGGAAAAAAGTGAAGGAGTAAATTTGCAAACTCATGCCTCAAGATGACGATGACTTATTACTTAAGACGGAAAAAAAAATTGCAGAAATCGATGGCAACTGCATACAAAGCTCTAAGATTAATAGGAACTAAATAATGAAAGAAGGAGATTCTCGGTTAAAAGAATGTGAAGCGATGCATTAGATTAGACTCGGTTTACTGAGAAGTGTCAATCTGGGTTTTGCTTAAATAGCAACTTATTCTATTTGATGTTGGAATACAATACTGTGATTTAATAGAAGCCTCATAACATGTCTCGTGATAGAGGCACACTATCACGAGTTCATGCTAAACGACTTATTCCGTAAAAAATGCGAAAATTCGAGAATTTAAATTGTAAGATGATATTGTTGTGGTTAGTGCGAATGTCTTTGCAAATTTGATTTTCTTAAATAGAGAGATTTTGAATTGCGGATTTTAATTATGCCCTACACTTTGAGCTTGTCGATAAATTTCAGCCTTCAGGGATTCGGCTGCTGAGATACGTAAACTCAAAGCTTGTTGTTTTCTTTCTTTCTCATTTAATTACATCTTCTCCCGATCAAACGGCGTCGACTCGAAACGTGATGGCATTAATTTCCCACGAGGTCACACCCTCTGCAAATTAGCAGCCATTAACCCTTTATCTTCTCTTTTCTTCGATTCTGATTAATCTTTGGTTACGTAAGAAAAAAAAATTAAATTAAATTTACCAACTTTTTACTGAATTAAAAGTCTCTCCAATCAATAAAAATCCATTTCGTTTATTGTTAGACTCAAATCGGCGATTCAAAGAAATCTTTAATTTGATTATTCAAGGAAAACGTATTTGATTTCAAATATTGATTACAGAGAAAATAAATTTAGACATTTTTTTTCAATTTAAAATTTAATAATTGTTGCATATTGGAAATATATTAAAAATAAAAATTTTAATTTATTTTTTTAAATTTTAATTTAAAAGAATAGATTAATTGTATCAAAGATTTTATCAAATTAATTTACGAAAATATTAAAAAATAAAAAAAAAAATTTCCTCCTGCGGAGCTCCGTGATTTACGAGTGGACAAATTTCCTGATTAATGACAGCGAGTGACATGAACGACATTTAAGGACACAGATAAGCCTTTGCCATACCCTCACCTAGTGGACGTACCATCAAAATTAAAGGAAAAGAACGGAAGGCGAATTGATCCCACAATCCTTCACGTGCGACCGCTAACATTGGCTTGTGGGAGGTAGGAAACAACTGGCCGAATGATAAGGCAACCCCGTGCCCACAACCATCTAAATCAACGCCCACGAGACTCTTTGAAGAAGAGCAGGCTTGACACGTCGGTCAAAGGCCAATGTTATTGGAATAGGCAAAACCGAGAAAAGTCTCAACCGAGTTTAGTGTTCAACAAAAGTTCACCGATCTCATCCATCCCCCTCCCTTTCGTCGTGTCATGTATAAAAATGATCGTTTTCAATTATGCTGAGGGATCTCATTAGCATCTAGATTGAACAAGATATCCATTGAATCTTGTCAGAATTTTAATTTTTTTTTTTGAAAGGAAAAAAATCTGGGGTTTTAATTAAATAGTGTGGAAAAAATGGGAACATAAAATGCGGAAAAATTAAATTAAAGCGACAATACATATATTCACACATTTAGGTATGTTAAAAGCCACAAATTCACTTTAATAAAAATCATTTTAAAAAAATGGCAAATGTCAGTTTCAGATTGAATCTCTTCACGGGTTGACTTAAAAAGAACATGTCAGTAGTTATTAATAAACAAAAAAAATCTGAATTGAAATGACTTAACTAAAATGTCAAATGAATTTAAAAACTTGGTTTTATTTAGTAAATAAACTGTAAATAGCGTCGCAAAAGCATAAAAATTCAATTTGAATAAAATTCACACTTCGTTTTTATTCAGATGATGCGTACTGCTGATAAAAAGAGCGTTTTACGGATTGAATGGGTGTTGAAAACGAGAAAATATGTAAAAATTGTGTTGAAATGTTAAAAAATAAAGAATTTTTAGGATTTAACAACTCGCAAAACAATTTTTTCCACTTTAAAATTGCAGTTTAATATGAAAGTAAGAGATTGTGGTTTTGTTTGTTTTAAATAAATGATTATAAATTAAAGAATTTAATTCTTACCGGTGTTAAAACGGCGCTGAAGCCAGCTTGGCAGAATCCTTGTCGATGGAAACCCCAGGAAGCTGAAAGTTTAAAAATTAATTAATGCCAATGAATAAAAAAAGAAAGCAGCAACAAAATAAATAGTTGCTACGAAATTAGATTAAAGTCAAATAAGAAATTAAAAATTTATAGAACTGTGTAATTTAAATTGTATTTTCATTTTAATATTTAAACGATTGACGTAAAAGTTTTCCATTTTCTTTTTTATTTATTTATTTTTCTTCAAGTTAATCGAAGTACGAAATTCTCTGAATTATCGTGCGGTTTTGTACAACTAAGGAAGCAGTTTAATAGTGATCGATTTCACTTTTAAAAACCCACAAAGTCAATCGATTCACTGATCTCGTAACCGTAACTAATTAGTATAAATCATCCGTGCTGCTGTAATCATTGCTATGCAGTAAAGCCAAACTTTAAGGTGGTGCTTTTCTAAGAAAAATATTTTAAATGTTTAAATTAAATAAAACAAAGTTCGAATGAGAAAGAAAACTTCGTTTATAAATTAATTTTATTTAGTTATTAATAATTAAACCAATTTAAAAATAATTATTCTTATTAATTTAAACTTTAGTTATGCTGCTCTGCAGTGCACCGATGCACGCATCGCGGCCAACTTACAGGCGGAGCTTTTCAAAATCAATTAGTTTTTAGAAAAATCAAATTTTATGCGTAACATAAAATTATTCTTCGAATTTTTTAAACGTATTTTATTAATTCATGTATTTATGCAAAAAAAAAATTTTCTTAATTTACTTAAATTTTGTGAATCTCAAACTTTTATCGTACATAAACCCTAAAATTAATCATAATTAATATCCGTCCACCAAACCCAACCATATTGGTAAAAAAAACGATCAATTCTGAATCCCCTATTCGTGAATCGCAATAGATAAACAAGTATTTACGCGAAATCAATATTCGTACCCAAGAGCAACGGTTTCTCCGAACGTTGAAAAATAAAAGTAAGCAAAAAACAAACCAAACAAATTGAAATGGAAAATCATAATCAATTGAATTAGCATAAATTTCCAAACCCTAAAAAAAAAAAAAATTTAAAAAAAAAAAACTTTTATTATTATTTCCTCAAACAAAAAAACTAATTTAATTCGCTCAATCTGTTAACCGTAGATACGAAAATGAAAAATTGGAAAAAGAAAAACAATTATTTGACGTCAAACCGATGGAAAAGGATTCTTAAACCCAATGTAGTGAAAGAAAAAGGCAAATATTTCTCGCACTACACACAAAGACAGATGGCGCTGTCAGCTTTACTCATGATTGATTCGAAATTTATACCCCGACCGCACTTTTAGGCTTTTCTCTTCAGTTTATTCCCAAGAGTTTGCGCATGCTCAGGTGATTTTCGCGCCTTCATTTGACAGCGACTCAAATCTTTTCTACTCTTTCAAACTAAGGTTACGTTATATCCCCTATGCGCTCATCGTCCTGACCTCCATATTTTTTTTTTCTAAAATTAAAAAAAATCCCAGAATGCACTTTTTATTAGAAGCGATGTAATCTCGGTGGTGAAAAGTATCTCACATTTTAGGTTAATGGAGCCGTTTCATTGACACACGGTATTCGCCATTACTCCCTTTATGCTATTGTTATTACACCCTAGTCTCGTTTGCATGCTCATAAACAACAATTGAAGACTAAACAGGCGTGCGAGAGAATAAAAACGGTGCTGATAGTGATGTATTAAAACGTTCTATGTTAGTGTGAAGCCTTTTGTGGTTGTTTACGACTTTTACTTTTCGGTATTAAAACTTAATAATTGTTATTTTTACGATTAAAGTCAAAAAATTGTTGGAATATTAATGTGTAAATTTTGAATTTTGAATTTCGTTTATATCATGAAATTTAATAGAATAATGAGTTATACGGCAATAATAGGTAACCGAAGAGTGTAAGGGCACCACCCTAAAATCCTAATACTCGTAGCATTCAAAATATAAAAAAATTACAAAATAAATTTTAACAAGAAATATAGAACTCTAATTTTAGTATTTTTTAAATGTATTTTATTGCAGTTAAATATAAAAAAAAAATTGAAAAATAATTATTTTCATTAATTTGTAAATATTGTGATGCTTCTCTGCAATGCATCCATGTATACAAAGCAGCCAACTTGCAGGCTGTGCTTTTACGCATTCGTTGATTTTTTTTTAATAAACAAAATTAATTACAATTCTCTCATATTAAACCTGACCAAATTGAAAAAATCAATAATGAAGCCCCTATTCATATTTAATTTATATAATTAAATTAAATCCTAACCAATCCAACTGCAATCTGTTGTTAAAACAACTCAAAATGAGTAGTTTTAACAATTCCACCAATATACCACGTGGCAAATTGGCTTTAATTATTGACTAAAGGGCCTAATAAATCAATCCAAAGGCCCTACAGAATGCAAACTTTAGCACTAGGCTTTAATTAAATACACAAGGCCCCTAATAAAACTCCTGAAAGGCCTTACGAAATGCAAACTTTAACCCCATGAAAAAATTTTAGACCATCCATAATTCAGACTTAAGGCCTCAACAGCCAAATCCTAATGCGTAATGCGTGAGTTGAAACCTCACCTTTAAACCAACAAAATGTTGGACCCAAGACCAGTAAAAATTTTATTACTCCCAGCTCCCTCTTTCCAAGTTGATAATAATTACTACAAACAAAAATAAACTGCAAATTATAAAACCATAGAGTCCCACAATGTAAACATCCACTTCAATTGCATTGCAAAGTCCGTGCAAAAACAAAAATCCCATTGTTTTTGCAATGGAAATACTGTATAAACCCCAGAAACGGTCATCGATTTACTACGAGGGTATTTTTCCGAGCCCCGATTTCAAAGGATTCGTTTCTCGTTGGTCGGTAAAAACAAAGCAATTTAGTCGGTGGGTTGTGAGCTTGCAACATTCATCTTTAAAGTAGAGTTTTCTTCTCGCTGAGCGATCGATGTATCGAGTGTGTTGGCTGGGTCAATTCGGTGTTAACACACTGCACGCCTTCATTTACATGAAGAGGGGGATGTTGACTTCACCTTGGGTCACCCTCGCCTTTCTCGGCCGCAATCGATGATGCTCGTAAAGGGTTAGAAGAGCGGATTGCTCGATGGCGACTCTCACGTGCCAACGGGGGCTACGAGTTCATTCGCCCGTTACTCGGACTCGGGTTTTATTTCATTTGGCCTCTGGGCTAATCAACGAGTCTCGACATAAGCACCATAGGGTGGGACCTTCATTTATCATTAGTGAAAATTGGTTTGCTTTTTAAATGTTGCTTGGTGTTGCCACCCGCTGCACAACTCGTAAATTCACTGCGAAAACAACTTTGTGATCAATGTTTTCTTGCTTCTTCATTTCAATTAGTTTTATTCACTTCTTAAATTTATTTTCCAAAGTTACTGGTTGTTGGGAAGTTTCTGTGGGGTTTGGGATCATTTAATATCGGTAAGTACGTGATATTCAATATTTAAAAAATTGAATTTTAAAAACTTAAACCGATTAAAAATTATTATTAAATTAAATAACATAAAATTGCATTTTTCTTGCTTTTTAAATAGATTTATTTATATTAATTTTTAAGGAATTTATGGAATAATTTTGAATTTATGAGTAATAAAAAATTCAAATTCAAATCACTGAATTAAATAAATAATGGAATTTATAAATTGTGAATTTATATTTAATTTTAAACTATCATAATTTTGTTAAACTTCAATAATTAAAATTTTTTTAATTAATTAATTGCAATTGTTGAAATTTCTTGTCAACACAAAAAACAATTCGGCTTTAAATTGGCCTTGCATTTCAAAACAAACGTTTAATAGCCAAATGTGATCATCAACATGTAACAAACGTAACGATTTGTAAAACGGATCCAAAGTTGACGTCTCATTACACATTATTTTGATTAATGCTTCAATATTTCTGTTGATTTTTAACAAACCCATTTTTGCCAGAAAGAAAAATTGCCATTTTTTATAAAAAGTTTTTCGATATCATTTTATCCAATTAATGGTCGTCATTGTGAATTTTTATAAGCATTTTCAAGGCATTTTAAAGTCGAGTAGTGCGAGCATCTTTAAGTCGTTTCGTTTTCTAAAGTGTTGTGTTGCTTTGAATTAAGAGAAGCGTTTTGAAACACTTTAATTTTGTAGCAAAAGTTAGTGTAAATAACATCATTTTTATCATTTCTTGCACGAACAATTAACTGAAAAATGCTAAAATAAAAACAATTCAGCTTTAAAAGCAAATTACAAAGGGTAGAGAAAACAAAAGAATAGTTGGTTGCTCTTTAAGTTTGGGCAATGTTTGAATGAATCTAAAATTAAATTGGACTCAACATCAAAGAAGAAAATTCCATCTTTGATATGAGAAAGAAAATTAAGTTTGAATGATTACACTTTTTAATCAATAATAAAAATATAAAAATTATAAAATAACTAATAAATTTTTTTTTATCTCAATAATTTAATTTAAAATTTAATTTAAATTTTTAAAATCCTAAATTTATTAAAAATTTAAATTTTTGCATAATTAATTTAAATAAAAAATTTCTTTCATATTCATTTCTTCGGATCACTCGATTCTCAGTTTAATATCAAATTTAAGGTAATTCGCAGATAAAAAAAAATATACTTTATATAAATGACCAACTCTTTAGCCTCTTTCATTTTTCATTTCGTGCATAAATTCTAATCCAAATTCCCATTGGAGACAATGGAAATGTTCATCCTTTCGCAAAATGTCTTTCTAATCCGAAAAGAGGGTGACAGAAGAGGTTTAACGAGCGTGATAATCGCTTTTCAACTTCCTTTTGTCGCAACAAATTAGCAGAAAACTTTTCACGAATTAATTTCCTCGAAAAATATTAAAAAATAATAATTTTTAAAGCGAACGTATTTTTGAATGACGAATTCAGCTTTTTTTCATACACCCATGACTTGCGGTGAAGCGATGCGGAAGCATCGCTTCTCATCTCATCTTTTCTGGCACATTTTATAGGAAAAGGTTGTTTGGTTAGAGAGAGAGAGAGAGATGCACCCGCTCATCAATCGCAGTTTCCCGCTGTCATTCATAGTCATCGAGTACCCAACGCGAGTTTTGTCGCCATAATTGTCGGTTTTCGACGAAAACTGCTCGACTCAAAGCGGAAAACCTCCAATGATTATTCAAGTGGGAGACGTTACACCAAATTAATCTCTTAATGACGTCATAAATTTATAAAAAAAAAATAAAGAAAAAAAAAATCAAACATCACTTAGTGTAAATAAGAAAATTAAAGAGTAAAAACAAGTGTGTTTTTAATGAGTGTCTTTTAACACAAAAAAATTGGCTTTTTAAAATTGATGTTTTCACTAAAAAACACATAAATTTCCTTTAAAAATTAATCTTAAAAACTATTTCAATTTATTAATTTTTAAATATTAAATTCTCAAAAAAAAAATAAAAAAATAAAAACTAAAAAATTAATGAACAGTTGACAGCCCTAATCATCCTTAGATAATCTCAACTAAGAATAATGACCAGCAGCCATAATTTAACTAAAAAAAAAAAAAAAAAGATAAAAACTAACATTAAAACTTCTTATCCTTAAAGAATTTTCCAGATCTAAAAAAAAAAACTCTTAAAAACACCTTTAAAAATGTGATTCATTTTCAGTTTTCCAATGATCAATGGTATCAAAAGAATTAAGTTGGCAAAGGTTAAAACCTTCTTTGTGTCATAGTCTTTTGTCACTGACAAAACCCTAGCAAAACGTTCGAAATGCCACACAATTGATTAATCCCTTCATTGTTGGAATCTTCAGCACCAACGAATTCCAAAAAACAATTAAATAAATATAAATAAAAGTAGAATCATCAATCAAATGGAATTATAAACACCAATATATGTAAGAAGTTAAGCAACTTTTTTATGCTACCCAAACAGATTGAATTTCTAGAAGAAGCACAAGTGCATTTCAGCAGGGTCATGGTGTACTTGATCTGGGTTGAGAGTAAAACCAAAGGTCATCGAGTCCAAAGTCCAGCACAACACGTGTGGGGAATGGACAAAAGGCTTCTTTCTCGTATCAACACTTGCAATGACCAACAGCCTTCGAAGCAATTGCCAAAACAGACAAAAAATAAATACAAAAAAAAGTGTGAAATGACTTAGATTTTATGTGAAAAGGTTTTAAAACATTTTTTTTTGATCCAATTCCAAGAAAATAACAACCAAAGAAAGCAATATTTTTTTTTCAATCTTAAATCATTAGCCCAAACTTCTCCTTCAGAGCTGAATGATCGATTGAAACGATCAAATTTCACGGATGTAATTCGTACACACAAAACACTCCATTTTTCGCCCATCGTGCGCAGGCGCCACTCGACTTGAGTCGTGGACTCGACTCCAATGACCACATAAAACTCCCATTTTCAATCTCGTGGCTAAGTTTGGACAAGTTAAGTTTTAAAACTTTAGAATTAAATTTCATTTTCATTTGCATGCAGGATTTGTTCCGTTTCAAGCCCCGAAAGTCTTTCGACATCCTTAACTGTTTAATGCGTGAGAAAGTAAGAGGTTTAGTCACGCGAGACCGAGTAAATCTCGCACGGACATTGGTGTAATTAAATGCTCACCTTTCGAGACAGTTGGACACAGTCCGAGTGAGTTTGGTAGTCAAATCGTTGTTGGGAAAATCGATTGAATTTCGTATGTAAATAAATCAATTCGACAAAGTCTTGCAAAGCGCTTTAAAATATTGGCTTTTGAGACGACGGTTTTAATTTCACTTTTAAATTATAATGATTTAAGATTCATTTGCATTTTCCGAGTTCTAAAAATACTCTCAGATTCATCCCATTAATCTCTACTAAGTAATTCTAATTTAAAAGTTGGCAACAAAACATTGTTTTAGTTATTAACAATTTTAGTCAATTTCAATGGCCATGTTTTTAGTACGACAAAACATGTCTTTTCTCGTTTTTTTTTTTACTTTATGTGACAGATTGGAAAATCAATTTGAGAAAAACAAGTTGAATAAGATGGATTAGTGTGGATAATTGGGAATCTTAAAGTCAGACTAAAGCCGAATCTAATTATTCACAGATTTATTGGCTTTCGAAACTATTGTTAATTAAATAAATAAAATAAAAAAAAAATATTTTATTTTTCTAAAAATTATAAAAATTCTGAATTTGGTTTCAAACTCAATTTGTTGAATAAACATTGAATAATTTAATCGGAATTATTTTTTTTATATTTTCCTTTCCTGTTTTAATTAACGTTCGTGTCTGACGCAAAATTACTTTTATTAATTACATTGAATTTTAGAAACGAAAAATCTTTTACCATATTTTTCTTTTAACTTCAAATGTAATTATCAGCTTTGAAAAATATCGCTAATTAATTCTTTTTTTTACTATTTTAGACTTTTGGACAAAATTATTTAATTATTTGTTTCTTATCGTGAAAACAGAAGTGTTTTCTTAACCCTTTCATCCTTAATAGATTTTCATAATTGAATTCATTACGTATCGCTTCAATTGACTGAGCATGCGTAGTGCATTCAAAATGTTTGTATAAACAATCTAATTTGCAATTACACACAATTATTATTGATAAACACTTGCAAACAAAGAAGAAAATTTTCTCATTAAAATTGGATCGTTTAGTTTTTAAATACACAAATAAACAAGAAAAATAAATTCAACAAAAATTCGAAAAAAGTTTGAACTTTCCCACACTTTTGATTTGACCCATCCGATGCACGAAACCCTTCATTTAACCTGTCAGAATAAAATTTCCCGCTTCTTATTAAATATTAAATTCCAGCATTAAACCATTGCCATCAGACGTCGAGTGTTGAAGTAACAAACAGGGGCTCTAATGACGGCAGACAGAATAAATTGCTTACCGCTAATTACCTGTCAAAATATCACACCAACCTCAATCGCCTCTTCGATTTTCAAAGAGAACAGAGCCAAAGCTTAACTAAATTCTTCTAGCAAATGAGTAACGAGATCTACCACCAAAACTGTCGCCTTCATAATTCACATGTGCTTAATTATTAAGACGAAAGAGAAAAAATAATTGGCACTTAATCATAACTAAAATCTGTTTTGTTTAAATGTGACTTTAACTAATTTATTTTACAAGGCTTGAAATTGTCCTTATTTCCATAAGCCACAACTGATGATCGTAAATCAAGACATCGTAAACGGCAACTTGTTAGTCGCTATCAAGTAGCTATAAATCTCTCAACGTTCTGAAATTCTCTTTCGCATTGTAACCATTACTTTGTATGGTTATAAAATGACACTGGCACATTTTAAAAGTAACATTAAAGTTAAAACTGGTTTGGGCATAGATTTTGGTGAAAATTGTGTCGCAAGTTAGTGTACACTCTTTGGGCACCATTTGCAATTGGGCGTGTCCATGTTTATAAGGGAGACTTTTCTCAATTGTCTGTTATTTTATAAAAGATTTGAGATTTTCACTAGTTTATAACAGCAATTAAGCCATTATAGATTATAATTATAATTTTATAAGGAAAAAAACTATGCACCGCAACCTCACTATTGTCACAATGTGAATATGACATTGTTAATAGAATAAAATTTAAATTTTGAATATGTTACAAATGCTCCCTGACAACATCCTAACAAGAAAGAACGTCCTTAAAAGGGTTACAAGCTACTAGTGACCCTAAGTGACTAGAAAAGCAAACTGCACCGATAACTTCTTCACCAGCCTCTAACCCAATAAAATACCAGTGGCTTCAATACCAATGATTATAACTAATGTTAACATCAAAAGAACTATAAGATGTGCACTGATTAACTCTCAAACAATAACTAATTTTATTACATCTTTGTTTAATACTCAACAAAAATCATAAACAAATGCTCTGTTGTCATAGCATTAAAATAAATTAAAATAAAAAATATTAATTCAACAAGAAATTAATAAATAATTTCCTTACATGTCTTAGCCTATTTCTAATGGCAAAAATTAAAAACCACAAACATTCTCTTTAATCTTGCAGATACTTGGTAATACATTTTTAATTTAAAAATTGTTAGAGTTATTAAAAATGTAAAATTCACCAAAGTTAAAATCTCCAATATTTACAAGCTTTTTAAAAACCCATTAAAAAAAGCAAAGCAAAAGTTAAGAAAAACAACAAATCTCTTAAAAAAAATTATAAACAGCTGGATGTTTTCATGCAATTTTTTCTTATAAAATCCCATAAAAGAAGGGGGTTTTTCAAAGGGAGTGGATGAGTGGTTATTTGAGCCATTATTATGTTTCCAGTAGCTGGGTGGGGGCAGCGAGACAATTTCTTTTATCCGTTGGCACAAGAACTTATCTGCTCAAAGGCGACTCATCTCGTCGTGAAGATCATAAAAAGATCGTAACTGGATCAGTAAAAGTGGAGGGTTAAAGAAGGTGACGGCGATGCCATCGCCCCGCCCCTCTTTAACGATCGACTTATTAAGCCGTGCTTTTGCTTGCTAACGCCATTCAATTAGTTTTTTTCATCAGTTTTGTAACCCGAAATCTCGTAAATGACTGCTTTTACTAATGGATTTCAACAACTTTTCTTTCTTTTTTCATTATTTTATTACCATCGACTCGTGGTGGCTTTTTATTACTATTGGAAATTTTATAATTATTTTTCTCACTTTTGTTATTGTTTTCGAGATTTAGTTGAGTGAAAATTATGGTCAAAGTCAACCAATTAAATATGAAATTAATGTAATTATTTTCGCATCAAAACTGCTTTTGCTAGGCATTAGTAATAATAATAATCGTAAAAATGGTATAAAGGTTATAAACATGTTGTAACTGATTTATATCATATTTCTGATTATCTATTAAATATATAAAGCAATAATAAAACTATTAAAGATAGAAAAATCCATTTTGTCTGTTTAACAAATAACTGGGATTTAAGTGATTCAATTCAACACAAAACCAAAATAAAATTTAAAAATTTAAATTTATTTAAAATTAAATTTGTTTTTTCACAATTAATCCGTTCCAACTCTAATAATCCATATTTAACCAAGTCTGAAATAGGTGAAGACAAAAATCCAAGGAAAAGTCCTCGTGTCAGAGACCAATTTTAAGCACTCATAACCGATTTAGTGACAAATATTGACAAAGCTGCAAAAACAGTGAATGACGATTTTCCACTATGGCCCCAATCGAAAGAAAGAAAAATAGAAAAATTAAACCAATATTTATTAACTTGTGCGAATAATCCAGAATTTAGATATTCTTAACTGAAATATTCACAATTTCAAAGGGGCCGAAGAAAGTTTAGAAACTTTTACTGTCATTATCAAATTTATAACGATATAATCACTTTAAAAACATTCAAAACATTGAGTAAAGTAATAAGATTTCCTATGGAAACCGGGAAAAAATTTGAATCGCAAAACACAATTTGCATAAAAGATCTTTAAAAAAAAGAATCAGCATATATAATTAATTGTATTACATTTTTGTTATTTATATGCTAAAACGAAATTATTTTCATGTAAATTCCCCTTTTAATGATTAGTTAAAGAAATTCCCTGTTACTTTTTATTAAATAAAGATTGTTTAAGATTTAAATAATTTAATTGATTTAAAGTCGAATTCGATAATTTAAAAAAAATATTTTCTCACTAATTGAATAGAATCCTTAAACTTTCCTTTAATAGAATTTACTTTTTCTTTATGAATACTTTTAAATAAATTATTGAAGTAATTTTTTTTGTAGAATAAATTTGAGAATATTTTTTCAGCAAAATCGTATTTGTATTTTAAAAAATATAAATTCCATTCGAAATGATGCGTTAGTAAATACATTTGCATTAAAACTTTATAATATTTAAATGTAATTCCAAAAGCTAGCAAATAGCAAATTTTTATATTTAGAGACGCATGCACATTCTATGCATGCGCCAAATTACTTCGATAATTAAATACGAAAATGTATTTATCTCAAGAAAATTCAAAATAAATATAAAAGTTGGTAAACTAAGGTGTGAAAAGAATCCAATAACAAATTGGACAAGTATTTATTACATTGTGCTTACAATGTAATAACATTAAGTTTTATTACAACAACATTCACATCATGGAAAACTGATTGAAGATGAAAATCCAAAAAAATGTCCTCGTGTTAGAAGAACAATTTCAAACACTCATTCCTAATTTTGTAACAAATATTGACACAGCTGAAAAAACAATGGACGATGGTTTTTCAATATGGTCCCCGATGGAAGATCCATAAAAGAACTAAACCAGTGTTTATTAACGTGTAGAATTAATTCGCTACCATAGTAGCACATGGTTTTAAACTTGCTAATAATACAAAAAAATCTTTAAAAATACTATAACAATTGTTTCTATCATTCTATTATAAAAATTTAACAATTCACTGGATCTTTAAATGGGCAAAGATAAGTTTATCCCATCCTAACGCAAATACGTTTATAAATTTATAATAGTTGATTGAGAATTTTTTGTAACTTAAGTTACATACAACAATTTAGTGGCCTAAACTTACTGTAAACCTAATTTCCGAACCGCCATCTCACTGCTTAAATAATAAAATTTTACAGCCATAAATAATTCAACATACGTGCCAATCACAACCTCATGTATTGTGACCACTGAATTCCGTGACCAAGCTTGACTTTAGAATACTTGGTCTTGAGCAGTGCAGCTTGATAAAAATCAGGCTCACACACATCTCCTCTCATGCATTCTAAATATAAAGTAACTGATAAAACTGTCTCAATGATTATAATTTGTAACAATAATGTGTTTATCTTGAAAACTATTGTAAATTACTGTAAATAAAAAAACAAAAACCATTTTTTTAATTCCTCTTAATCAACATTAAAATTGTAAACAATTTAAAATATTTAATAAAAACTAAAATAATTAAAATTAAAGATTGTGAATATTGATTTCACCATCACTCAATTAGCGATAAATTTTTGCTTACAAAGATTTTTGCCAAATAACTTATGTCTAATCTTAAGCAATTTCGCAAACCGGAAAATTCCCTGCTGATACTAGTCTACCAAGAAGAGCGTGCCCATAAGACATTAATCATGTTGACATTGCACTTTAGTTAAGTATATAAGCGAGTAAACATCTGTGAACTTCAAGCCACCATATGTTAGTGCTGATTAGTATTTACTAATTAAATAAACATCTTTAACAAATACAATAGAAATACTCTTTCACTGTTAAAATATCATCTTTGGCTGCAGAAACTCATGTTAAAATCATAACTTTAAGCCTTGGGTACACAGGAGAATCCCACTCAAGTGTCATCTCTAAAAAAAAACAAATAAAATCTCATTTCTTAGAATTTTCCAACTTTGCCTTAAATATTTAACGAGATGACTCAACTGACCCAACTTATGTCAATCATCCGGATAACCTAAAAAAGCAAATAAATTCCAGCTTAAGAGATGTTGTAGAGTAGCTCTAGGGAGGTAATAAGCCCAGCACACGCGCGCATTTCTTACATTCACATAGCAGTGCTACTTGACGTGTGACACGTTTTGTATAATTTAATTTAGTAATTTAATTTTAATTTCATTGTACCATGAGAATTTGCTGTTACAATATTCCTAAAAATTATTATTTGGGTGTTATGTTTATTGATTTATTTAAAAAAATAATAATAAATAGACAATTTCGTTATCGAATTGATTATTTCCTTATTGGTTCATATTTGATAAAAAATTCAGCAGATCGGATAAGAATACATTGTGAATTATCCATAATAAATAGCTTTAAGTAAAAGAAAAATGACATCTGGCAACAAATTATATGAATAAATCATAGATGTTTACCAGGGAAAAGTAGACCTTTCGGACTTGATCAACATCGAAGATATCGACAAACGACTGTAATCGTCCGTATGCAAATAAAGCGAAGCGGAATTAAAATAACATTTAAATATTTGCACTAATTGCCCATAGATTATGGTTTAAAGATTTTTAAAATTAGAGCGAACATAACTTTCAATTGGCTATCATCAAGTTAGCATAGATTTTTAGAAATATTCAAGAATTGTAATTTCTCACGGTTTCTTTGGGCAAAGTACTGTAATTGTCTATAGAAATTGTGGAAAAGAACAAACAATCTACAAAAGGTCATCTTGTAAAAAGAGAAAGAGAGACAGATGAGGTTTTATGTCCCAACGGCTACTTTGGCTAAATGGGACAAGCCATCAAACCTAACAACAACTAGACTGAACTGAAAGTACCAGACATATATCACAAACTCAAATACAACCAAAATCAAAATAAATGACTCAACAAAAACCAAACACAGCCAGAATCTTAGAAAAAAAAATTAACACTATATTTTCTTTATAAATTCCTCATGAAAATTCATAATTAACATAAAACTAAATCAAATTACACATTACATATTGCAAAATAACTTTTAAAAATAATTTATATTTTTCTCTTCAAATCATGATTTCATAGTTTCTTTAGTAAATCACTTGATATTTCTGTCAACAATGAGATATTGCCACAATTAGACATCACGAAGTTGTCATCTTATTAATGACATTCAAAATTAAATTACATTTCTAACATTCTTTTCAGTACTTTCTAACATTTTAATCACATCGCCTATAACGATGCCTAATGAAAACAAAACAACTCAAAGGCACCAACAAATGCCAATGAATGTAAAAGGAATTTGTAAAAATGATGGCAAATATCATAAAATCCAAACACATTAACGCAGAAACAATAATGCGAGTGCTAATAGAAGACCACAGTCTTTAATATTTTATAGTCTAAAACTTGTATTAAAAAACCACATCAGGATTTAAGGATTTTGAAGAAAAAAAATGTCTTAAGATCTTAATATTTATTTTCTTTTCAGAATAGAATGACTACACAGAAGCTTCTCACAAAAAGAAAACAATACAAAAACGCATCGTCATCGGTAATGAATTCCAAGTCAAGAATAATGACTTAAAAGAAAAAAAGCAATGAGAAATGTAGAAATTGCCAGAGCGAGTACTAATACCAAAAAGAAAAACTTATATTCGAGATTCAAAGACTGAGCCCGGAAAAGAAGATGACACCAACCACATTCGTTATAGTTAGCAGTTCAAAAAACTCGACAAAGAATTATTTCAAGAAAAAATACAAAATTTCTTTGCATTTTCTATAAACTTTGTGTTTTGATTTATTTTCATAATTTATATAAATCAATGGTAAAAGCAAACATTTCGGTATCTTTGCACAAACGCAGAATTTCTAGTCAAGTATCTCCTTTAGCCATGTGACTACTAAAATTATAGTAAATATTGCATTGAGTTCAATAAATTTACAATAAAATAAAAAGAAGATCGACAAAGAGATGACAAGAAAAATAACAAAGTTTTTAGACTTGATAAACAGCAGAAATATCCATTGACACCATAAGAGCAATGCTGATAAAGGATGACATAGAACAATATTTATTACTATGTGCTCAACTGAACAGCACGGTTAAGTGCCTTAACATGATGAAACAATATTTTGAATATGCAATATGATTTTAAACTTTGTTTCTAAATGTACAAAAGATATTTTTAGAAAAATAATTTATTTTCTAAGAGAATAGTCTATGGATTAAAATTAATATTAATTCCTAATTACAAAATTGGCATTTCAAACCAAAAGCAAAAAAATCAATTTAAATAATTACTGCCTTTGATATAGTTGGTAGGTATGAAGTTTACTGTTGCCGGCTACTAAGGCTATACACCACATGCCTTTGAATAAATTACTTTTCAGCAGAAACCACTAAACGCAATCTTAATAATAATCACATAAAATTATCCTCCTCTTAATTTATCAATCTAAAATCTTGTGCTTAAACAGAACATTTCAATTAAAAATGTACTAATAGCAAAATTCTGACATAGTTTTTCTCCATTTTTCAATAGAAGTTGTAAGAAACGAAAGAGAAAAAAGTTATTCCGCACCTGACTTCAAGTAGAATGGACAAATGCAAGTGCTACTATTGAGCACCCTCGCATTTTATCCACTTTAGAAGAGAAGAAGTAAATTTATTTAGTACAGAAAAAACTGTTTTCAAAAGCAATCCAAGCAAAAAGAAAAGTGGTCTGCACTTTACAAGCTAGAAGGGTTTATTAATAGCATTTAGGCATGTCGTATACTAGATTTTGCACCTTGTCAGTTATTTAACAACGTAATTAATTATTTAACCTTAACCCCATCAGTTAAAACTAGAAATGAAGCACAGTGTTGCTTGTTGTGGAAATTAACCAGTGTCCTATAGCTGCAGAAATCCTTACTCTTCATGACCAGAGACCAGAAATCCAAAGCAAAAATCACAAAAATTTTCACAGCTATTTTATTAAAATCATATTCTGTAATAAAATCCAGAGAGAAATGTTAACATTTTAGCGAAAACGTTGAGAAAAAAAATTTTTTTTTATGTTCAAATATTTTTCTCATATGGATAAAATTAATCAATTTAATTTTCAACCGAGAGTAAAAGACAATTTATATAAAATTATAAATATATTCATTTCAAATTTTTAAACTTTTTAACCCAAACGCAATCATATCACCAACAACGACGCCTCAGCCAGAACGAAACAATTCAAAGACGAAATTAAGAGAAAATATACAAAAGAATAAACAACCCGATATCCCGTTGGGCGATTGTATACATTGACTATTGTTAAGACCGTTTTGGACTATTCACTGCTCTTAGGCACCGAAACGAACTTCAGCAACGCGTATGACCCATCGGTGGTAACATGAGTTAAGGGCATAACAACATTTGCAGTTTGTTTTCACAGGTCACTTTTCTTCAAACTAAAGCAATCAATAATGTCTTATCAGTATTCCTTATTTTAGCCTATTGCTTAATTAATACTTATTATCTTTGAGAATCGTACAGAAGCTTCGCCCAAAAAAAACAATACGAAAACGCATCGTCATTTCCAATGAATTTCAAGTCAAAAGTAACGAACAAAAACCAAAAATGAAAAAGAACAATTAATCGATCGAAGAAATCGCTGAAGCAAGTACTAATTCCAATAGAAAAAAACAAAAATTCCGGACATAAGGCCAGATCAAGGAAAATAGCACGACAACCAACGAAATGCAACTATAGTTAATAAGTTCATTTTGTCATGTCTTAAAATCATTCTAAATTTTTTAAACTTATTGTAAAATTTCATTGCAAATTTTGCGTATATAAATAATTTATATTCATATTTCCATATAACTTAAGTAATTAATACCCCATACCCATGCGCACCTAGGGGTACTTCAGACAACCAACCCCACCCTACGTCACATGATCTCAATCTACAAAGCAAAGACATAACTTCGTATCTGACATCAATATTATTTCTGTTTTACTTTCAACATTTGTACCCACAATGGCTTCGACTACAGAAAGGAAAGAAGATTTACCAGTACCAGTTCGCGTAGGCAAAGAATACCAAGCAGAAATACCTGAAGTATCATCGAATCCCGAACTCGACACAACATCGGAAGACATTCGAGTATGGCTACCAATCGACGAATCGAAAGAGCAAGAACTAAACGACTATTTAAATATTTGTAAAAACGAAGGACTATCAGAAGAACAAGCTTTGGGTGTCTTAAACTGGCACAAGCACGACTTTGAACTTGCCATCGATGATTTAAAATTTATCCGACCAATCCCGACTAAAAAATTTACCGAACGAGACATCCAAGTGTTTGCAAACAATTTACATAATTTCAACAAAGACTTTAATAGAATCCAAAGGCGACAATTTCCCAATGTTAATCTCGGAGATGTATTACAACTTTATTATTCAAATAAGAATAGAGTTAAAATTGCGAACGAATTACCAATGTTAAGAAATAGGGCGACTTTACATAGGCGAATCGATCCCGATTTTCTATACCAGTGATTTCATTTAATTTGTTGTTTAAAATAAAATTATAAAAATTTTCATGAAAATCATGTTATATATAATTTTTAATAATTTATATTTTAACAGATTTTTTCAGCCATTTTCATTATGTACAAAGTTTATTACTATTTTTATTACTGTAATTTCTTTCATTTCATTGCGCAATAAAATTTTCTACTAAAAATTGCAAAAAAATCTGTGTTATCATTTTAATGTCATATTTTTATATAAAAATAAAATTAAAATTTATTCACTTCGAAAATTGGAGATCATAAAACAAGGAATTAATATTTTAATTTTTAACTTCTTATTTAATTTTATATTATTAACTATAAATGGATTCCCTTAAAAGGAAAAACGACGAAGCCGAATTGAGCACAAAACCGACTGTCAATCGAGAATAACGAATTCTAAATTGGTTCGATCGTGATTTTCAACTGGCAATCGCAGTTACCATCGATCGATCCAATCCTCACTATCAAATTCATGAAAAAATCTCAACCCGAATTTTTGAATCGTTAATTTTTTTATTATTTAAAATTTTAAATTAATTTCAATATTAAAATAATTAAAAAAAGTAAACTTTCCATATGTATATTTCATAATTTTAAAAAAAATCCACTTAAATCTTAACCATCAAATCAAGAAAAAAGTGTTAAATAAAATAAAAATAATTATTTTAAAAATAAAATTTATTTTGAAAAATTTGCATAATATTATTATAATGACTTTAGTAAAAATCCTTTAAATTTCTAAATCATTAACCCGATATTCGCAAATTAATTAACATTTTCCACTCGAGTTAATTGAAGTGGGGCAGCACCAACTGCGCTTCTGTCCACCTCAACTTGGAATTTGTTCCCGACTTTTTGATGAAAGTCCAAATTCCTGTGGATTCGACCCAACTCATTCTACGTAGACAGCGGTCGTCAATAAGATCCAGTTCAACATCCCTTACCATTCTTTTACTCGCTGCTCTTCATCTAAACACAGCAAAAAAATAAAAAAAAAATCATTTCTTCTCCTCGAAACTCACGGCTCTCGTGGGTCATTTTTCACGTGGTACCGCCTTTTTTCATTTTTATTTTTATGCTTTCTTCATATTTTATTTTCAGCTTCGCTTTAAGATAAGAATAATTCACGGCCACCAGACGGCCCCTGGCATTATTTCTTAGTCGGGGGATAGCGTTAGCCGCAACTGTCAGCAGTTTCTTCTCCGGCAAACAAATCAAGTAGAATTAATAGAAAATGGTGGCAAAGTGTGGTTAAGAAACGCCGTCAAGTGAGTGATGAATTACTCCGAAAGTTCCAACTCATCATCATAAACAATTCATTACTTTTGCTCGTGTCGCAAAATTAAATTCGAACGAAACGTTTAAAGCTTCACTCGAATAAAATTTTTTAAGGGGCAGCAAAAATACAAAAATTAAACATAACTTTTAAACGGTAAAACTTAAACAAAAAATGTAAATTACAATATCGTAGGGCATATTTGAATTAACTTAAAAAAAATTTTAAAACTAAAAAAAATCATCGTTTTCATATAAACAAAAGCAAAAAACATTCAAAACATTTGAAGAGTAAGAATTGCAGTGAAGCTCGTTTACAAATAATTGCGATTCAAAATTTAATAATTTATTCTTCATTAATTTTTTCTTAAATCTCACGCTTTAAATTTACATATTTTCATCAACTTTATTAATTACTTGGCAAAATCTTAGCCAGAAATAACTCGCGCAGAGCCCAATGAATTATTCACATTTCATTAATAACTTAAAACAACTTCCAACAGAATTCGCTTCACAACACATTAAATAATAAAAAAATTTAAAATTCAAACTTGATACTCAACAATTGCCATGAATTTTTAATATTGAACTGTCCATGCTTTTAATCAAGACTTGAGCTTAAAAGTTGTAACATGTTAATGTTTATAATTACGACCAAGTTTATTACAATATAATCACTTTACTTCACATGTCAACAAATTGCCCCTATGACTATAAACTCTAATTGCAAATGGTCTTTTAGGATTATTTCACAGCTAAAATAAATTTCAATGTGATGTTTCCAACGAGTTCAACTCATGAAATATTTAAACAAACCTTTTGTTAATACAGTCATTACAAAATGCATTTTAAGAATCCAAAATTCACATTGAAAAATTAATATTTTATTAGTCCCATTCGCTCCACCTTATTAATATCTTGCGACGTATCGCTTTTGACACCTGAATGGTGAGTTCAGAGTGAGGGCGAAACTTAGAGCAAAACAAAGAAAATTG
>JAQFZU010000365.1:0-29305 GCA_034696185.1 Henia vesuviana | reverse complement strand
AGTGGATATTGACTAAACAAATGGTGCTCTACAACTTTGCAATTGACTTTTTTTCTCTATCTCAAAGAGTTTAAAAGCTAGAAAATAAACGACCTTGATCCCAGTGTTCAAGGTCAAATCTGCCATTGTTATTGAATGGACCACACCCAACTTTTTATAAAACCTCATCATTGCCAGATTTATATCTGTTACTGGTTTGAAGATATTGGTGGGACGCAGACTTTTTTACCACCCTGTATATATATTTTCGTATAAAGTACAGATATTGTGAACAGAAATAAATTAGAAAGATAGAACTAGCATAACGACTTACACGCCGGGTTACCGCGTGCACTCGAACACGTTCTCATAACCGAAAACATGCTTTCATCCTTTGCCAAACGAATGCTTATTGAAACAGGTTTGAAAAGCAAATCATTTGAATTGATGAAGAAGATTGCTTAACACTCTGTTCAATAAGAAAAATTATGTGACGTTGAATTCCAATCTAAAGTTTTATTTAAATTAGGAAATGCCACTCGTGCAAATTCACAACGCTTTGGAATTTGAGCAAAGACTTGTTTTTCGAGATTTTACAAAAATGAATGGAAGAAAACAGGCTGGTGCTGTCTCTGATTTCGAGAAGAGGTTATACAAACTGATAAACAATTCTATTTTTTGTGAGAGAAAAATAATATAAAAAAAATTAATTTTTTATTATTTTAGGTAAATCGATCAAAAACAAGAGAAAATGACAGACTGTTGTTTTGGCAGCCACAAGCAGAAAAGTGGTCAGAGACCTGTCCGGCCCTAAAACCAAGTCGTTTTCTGTGATTAATGAGAACCTGGTCGTGATTTGCAAGAGACGTTCAATTTTGCTTTTAGATCGACCAATAGCAGTTGGATTTGCAATCCTAGAAATTTCGAAAGTCATAATGTTTTGATTTTATTTTCATTTTATCATGAAACATTTTTCTCCGCTCAACTTGACTTTGCTTGCAACCGATACGGATTCGTTCATGTTGCATGTGCAGATCGATGACCTTTACCACTTCATGGAACAACACAATGACGTGTTTGACACAAGCGACTATCTCACATCACACTTTTTACATTCGGTATTGAACAAGAAAATAAACGGGAAATTCAAAGACGACACTGCATTGAAACCCATAAGAAGCTTCGTAGGACCGAAAGCCAAGCTTTAATCAATGTGTGTGGAAGGGGAAAGCGAGAAACGGGCGTGCAAAAGAGTGAAAAAGACTGAAAAAGACTGAAAAACACATGCAGTCATTCTCAAATGTTTGGATGGAGGTGGAAATGTTTTTGTCACTTTTCACAACCTAACGTCTTGCAATCACGTGCTTGAGACAATGAAAGTGAGAAAATTAGCACTCACAAATTTTGACAATAAATGTTATTTGTGACCTTAGGAGCGTTCCTTGCGGACACTACTGCATCCTCACCGACGGTACGAAATGAGTGGTAAAGAATGTGGTGTATTCAGGGCTTTACACAACAGAAAAAACAAAGACCTAGTAGTAGGTCAAACGGTTGTCAATAGAGGGCACTTTCCGTCTTTTCCCAAGTGGTTGTCATGAAACAATCGAGAGGAAAAAAGTTCACTCTCTCAATCCGCCTTTAATCTAATACAGGTGTGTTTCATTTCAGGGGATAACCTTAGGCCTACATGAAATATTGCAAGGGAAGAATGCAATAATGGTGCCCGAACAGGAACCCATTTTTCTTTGTTTTTTTCCCTACTCAATCTCTTTACTGCATTATATATATATTTTCGTATAAAGTACAGGTATTGTGAACAGAAATATATTAGAAAGATAGAACTAACATAAAAAAAATTTTTTTGTATAGTTTTTTTTTATGGTACATGAATCGATGGATATATTAAGTTACAAATAGGCATGAATCGAGAGTATAGAATAAGCATAATAGAATAATGTTTTTTTGTATCATTTGCATACTAATTTTTTCTTTCTATACTATTTTAATCAAATGTTAAAGAATAATAGGTTTTTAACCCTGATCTGATGGAACATTCAAACTGAAATGTGCATTAATAGGCCTACCTGAATGAAAGGAGCTTCTCATTGCTGATGGAAGGACAGTGAAGACTTAATTGAAGAATATCTTTTTTTTAACACTTAAGCTTATGAAAATTAATGTGACCCGCTATAAAATAGAGTACGTTTAAGGTTTTGATGGGTCCCGTTTAATAATTTTGGAACAGGATGATGTTTCTCCTAAGTAAGGTAAGAATAGAATAACATAACCTCGGCATACTGGTTGCATAACCAGGCAGTAGTTACATTAAGGGTCATTTAGGATCCAAATTTAATACACACATAACTAGTTAAACAATTAGAATATAAAAAATGAGAAGGTCCTCTATTTTATTTATATCAGTATATTGATTTATTAGTAATAGCAAATCCTCCAGGCAAATCAACAGCAACAATAACGGGCCCTAGTGGGACTAACCCATACCAAGTACTGGCACCGATTGGGCCATTTAGAGGTACAAACGCAAGACAATGGGCCTTATGGCTCTATCGTTTTAGGAACCAAGCTAGATTATGTGGTGAGCCCCTAGACCTCGACATGATAAAGTCTTTTTTCTTGTTAACTGTGGAAGAAGACACCTTTTCTCTCTTATACAATTTGGCGATTCTGGAGGACATAGATAATCTCACGTATGATCAGTTTTTAGCATTAGTAAAGGATCATTACAAACCACCCTTACAACCTGTGGTGGTCAGACTACAGCTGCCGAACCAAATTAGGAAGAAGCGAAAGAATATTTCAGACTTTGTAGCAGCCATACAGGGTTTGGCCGAGAAGTGTGACTTTGGGAAAAAGGACATGGCCGATAAGATGGTCCTTGATCAGTTTATAGTGGGCGTGGGTGATAATGCAATAGTATGCAGACTATTGCGCTAGGATAGTCTCACTTTGGATAGTGCCATACAAATCGCGTGAGCTGCCGATGCAGCACGTGAGAATATGCGTACGACAGTAGTGGGTATGTCTAAGCAACTGGAGAACCCAATACAATATGTTGATAATAGAAATGGTAGGAGTCAATTCCAAAACTCCCTACGGAGACGGTTTTAGAGTACATGATAGGGCTTTGCTTCTCAGCGCCCATTGGGTATGTGAAGTAAGGCATCAAACTTATTTCAAAAGGAATATTCTGAAGTCGAGTATTTTTAAATATATAAATTGATTTAATTAAATTTAGTAAAATATTAAATACAAAATGTTAATAACAACTAGTCATGATATTGACTTTAAAGTTAAAGGTAAAAAAAATAACGAAGGGCGTGACAACCACTGCCTGTCATTCCTTATATAGGATAGGAGAACAGTAGCGCCGCCTATGAATATAAGATTATTATAAATACATATAAAAATGGCAGTTAAATACCATTAATACACAATACAATATTCAATCTATTAATTAATATAAACAAAATAATAAATTACATCTGTAATAAATATATACAATGAATAAACATCCATAATTTAAATTAATAACATTAAATATAGATTAGATTACAATTCGACATTTCTTATATTAATACAATAAATAAATAATTCAATTTAAATCCAAATAATATTGAGAATAAATACACACATCTGTAACAGGGTACATGTTGGAGCTGTGGTAGACCTGGTCATTTTGTCAGGGATTGCCGCGCCCCATTCCCCCTCAATAATAATTCTCGCGGACGTGGGAATGGTCCCAATAGACCCCCAAAGAAGCCATGGAGGTCCATGAGAGCTAATAATGGGACTTATAGGGAAGGACGCCCCTCATATGGTAATTGGGTAGAACGTGGGACAGATGAGGCATGTAGACTAGGTCCACAACCCCAATGAAAACAGCGATCTACTACTGTTTCCCAGAAAGTAGAAGATAGCAAAGAATTTGTTGATAGTTATAAACAAGAATATTTGTGGTACTCCACTTCCGAGGACGATCCCCCATTCTCTGCTGATTTATGACTCAATGGGAGAAAGATTCCTAATAATTTGGACACTGGCACGAAATTTTCAATTATGTCCAAATAAGTTTTTGCCAATATTTAAAAAAAAAAAAGACATAGTGGTAAATCCCACCACACTAAATTGAAGGAATATCTAGATGAGAATATCTCAATTTTAGGAACTTTTGAAGTTCAAGGTCAATTAGCAGGAAAATTTTGTAAAATTAATTTTGTTTTGGTTAGAAGAAAAGAAATCACTTTCCTAGAGAGGCATACAATCCACATGTGCAATTTATTACAGTGTAATAGACTACCTGAAAATGTTGGATCAATGAGGGACCAATTGGTAATTGCTGCACGGAAGAATGAGATTAAGGGAAAAGGTCAGATCGGATTATTGTTGAGAGAATATGAGGACTTATTCTGGGATTCTTTGGGAGTATACAGTAGGCCAGACGTGGAGCTTTATTTAAAACCCAATGCTAAACCTAGGTTCTTTAGAGCACGACCCGTTCCATTGACTCTCCAAGGAGCAGTTGAAAAAGAAATAGAAAAACACATTAGTGACGGAATATACCAACCTATTACTTTCTCGCATTGTGCCACTCCATTAGTGATGGTAAAGAAAGTTGATGGCCGGATACGGTTGTGTGGAGATTATAGATCCACCCTTAACCAGGCCATTTTTCCGGACCCATATCCCCTCCCAAGAATCCCAGACATTATGACCGTATTTGCCGGAAAAAAATATTTCACGAAAATAGATGTTAGGCAGATGTACCAGCAGGTGAGGTTAACACAGACAAGCGCTATGGTTGCTGTGGTTAACACAGACAAGCGCTATGGTTGCTGTGGTCAACACTCACAAAGGCTTATATGCAGTGAAGCGCCTCCCATTTAAGACTATTTTCTCCAGAGGCGTATTTCAGCGGATAATGGACCAACTTTTTGCGGGGATGAAGGACGTTACAGCATATCAGGACAATATTATTATAGCTTTGGATACCTTAGAGGAGCATTACCGGACTGTGGAGGCTGTATTAAAAAAATTAGGAAAGGCAAATTTTAGAATTGTAAGGGACAAATGTGAGTTCTGTAAACAGAAATTAGATTATTTAGGATTTAATATTACTGAATTTAGAATTGCACCACTAAAAGCAAATGTCAAAACTATTTTGAAGATGGCAGTCCCTAAGAGTGTGGCTGAATTGAGATTATTCTTAGAGATGGTACAATTCTATCTTCTCTTTCTCCCCCATTTTGCAGAGGAAGCAGCACCTCTAAAACGGTTATTACAGGCTGGTACTGCCTTCACTTGGTCTCTGAGTCTCCCAGTGGTGTTGGTGGTAGATACAAGCCCAGTTGGGGTCAGAGCAGTGTTAAATCACTTGGTTAATGAAGTCGAGGTTCCAGTTGCATTTGCATCCAAAGCGCTATTCCCTACACAGTAGCGGTACAGTCAGACTAATCGCAAAACCTTAGCCATAGTATATGCCATCCAGAAGTTTCACCAGCTTCTGTGTGGATGGTCATTTACAATAGTAACTGACCACAAATCGTTGCTGGAGATTTTTAGCACTACCCGACCCATCTCAGACATTATTAACTCAAGATTGTTGCATTGGGTACTAATCTTGTCAGGGTACACCTATACTTTGATACATAGGCCTGGCATAGAGGTGCCCTCCGCCAATGCTTTGAGTCGTTACCTAACAGGCAAGTTACAAAAATCCCTCAAGGGGAAAAGAACCTCGAAGAGACACAGAGAGTACAGTTTGAGTTACAGAGATGTTTTGGTTTCAGTTTCAGTTTTAGTTACAGAGATGCTGGTAAGATCGCAGCATCTAAGGCCTGCGACCTTAGATGCTGAGGTTGCAGGCATCATTGGCCCATGGCTGGTGAAATTTGCAGTCTTGCAAGACTCTCTTTTGCATCAAGTGATCCATTATGTCCGCAAGGGCTGGCCTAAAGTTGTAGGGGAAAATAGGAGCAGCAGCATATGCCCCCTCAAAGCGAGCCGGTGTTATGGCCGAGGGCATTGAGACAGTGGTTGCAACTCCACCTGGATTATGCTGGTCCCATGGCCGGGAAGATGTTCCTGGTCGTGGTAGACGCGTACTCTGGTTGAATTCATTTATCAGTGGTCCCGAATTTGTCCTCTGCTGCCGCCATAGAGGTTTTGCGCGGAAAATTTGCAGAGTTTGGCTTACCGGATACAGTAGTTTCAGACAATGCTACGACCTTTACGAGTGACAAATTTAAGAAATTTTTGGGGAGAAATAGAATTACCCAAATGTTTTCTTCCGCGTATCATCTTTAAATGGGCGAGCAGAAAAGGCAGTACAAACATTTCAGAATAAATTAAAAAAGTTTGGCCTAACAAATATTAAATATCAAGTGGAAAAATTCATTTTACCCTAAAACCCACCTAACTCTAGTCAAGCCCAGAAAAGATATAGTGGAGTATCCACGAGGGAAAGTTTTCGTAAGCAGAGCGTTTAAATCAAGTGAGTTGGTGTGAGCTTGCTCTTATAGAATGAACGACCCATCATGGGTTCCCGTACCTGTGTTAGCCGACAGAGAGAAGTAATGTACCGAGTAACGAACATGAGGACTGGGGAAATACTGGTGAGACATATTAATCAGTTGCATACTAGAGTAGAAATGAACCATGTCAGCTGTGGTGAAATAGTGGCACCTGATTCAGCACAGCCGAGTTTGGCGACCAAAGCCCACAATGTGTCGGCTTCTCTCACTTCGGCCGTGCTGGTAGAGAAGCCAGTGACAGCTATAGGCCTAGCAGTGGCAACACCTGTCCCTGCAGTAGAGTGGGATTCCGAGGTGTGCCCAGTTGTGGGCACACACGGGATGGTGGTAATGACGGGACCACTGATACCGGCCCCGCGTGGGATCGTTGCCCAAAAGACCTCGGTTGGACATGGTGTAGGTAGATGAGAGGATTATATTTTCCCTGGCCAACGCAAGGTATATGATTTGGTGAAACAAGCATGGGCGTTAGTTCTTGATATACTACCTAGGAAAAATCCCGTTAAAGGGTATAGAAGGCCAGCGGTGTGTGAATCTCCTTCCCCTCCATAGCAGGTTTTTAGAAGAGAACAGGGAAGAAGCACGGATTATCACCCGTCCAGACCCAGTACAATAGAATATCAGAGACAGGTAGAAACCTTTACAATCCCACCCACAGGTGTGAGGGCACGATATTAGTAGAGAGATTGGCATGTGAGTGAAAGGATCTAAATTTTATAGATATCATATAAATAAAATATTATGACTCGTAGTATACAGTATATGACCACACAAAAATATTGTGACTCAAATGATAAAAATGTATGTTATTATTGAAATAAATAAGGTCATGATGACCTGGGTTTTTGAAGCTGGAGGGTTTCATCTCTAATGACCATCGATGTATCGGAATGATTTAGAATATCAAAGAAACATGGGGGAAGGTGCACTGTGGTGTATTCAGGGCTTTACACCACAGAGAAAACAAAGACCTAGTAGTAGGTCAAACGGTTGTCCATCTTTTTCTAAGTGGTTGTCATGATAACGATTGAGAAGAAAAAAGCTCACTTTCTCGATCCGCCTTTAATCTAATACAATTGTGTTTCATTTCTGGAGATAGGCCTTAGGCCTACATGAAATATTGCAAGGGAAGAATGCAATAAAGAAGAAGCATCAAACTTCAAGATTTTACGTGATGTTGGCATGGTCATTGATGTCGATGGGTTCAGGGTGAATGGTCGATTCCTTGTCAAAGAACTGGGGGTTTGTTTCACCTATAAATCTGTTTCTTATTCTATACTGTTTTGTGTGGGTAGCTATAAGGACTTGAACAAAAAAGACCGACGCACAGTTAACTGGGTGACGAGATGTTTACACGGCATGCGCGTTAAGGATCGGATAGAGGATCATTATCAGAAAAAGATGGAACAGATTTTATGTGACTTGTATTTTGAGTGTTTGCAAGAAACTGAGAAGCAGCTGATTGCCTACAAAGGTTCACACCTTGAAAAGGATTTGTTACTTGCGTGCAGACTCACCAATTTTGTGAACTTGGAAACTTTTGGTTGTCTCAAGTTTGAAACTTTATTTCCACAACAGATGTTCAAAAAGAGGAAACTAATTTTCATGTGGTACGAATTAGATCGACAACCATGCGACCGACACGATGCGATTGCTCCGGGCAAGATTGTTCATTGTGCACGCATCGAGTGTGTTTACTTTGTTCAGTAGACACAAAAAAAAGTAGTTGAGGGACTTAAAAAATAATTTTTATATTGTAAAATAATTTTTTTTTAAAAAAGGAAATTATAAACAAAATAAAGAAAAAAAATTTAAGTTTAATTTTGTTTGAATTTTTTTTAAAAAAAAAAATCTGTTAAAAAGAAATTGATTTCCTCTTTAGCACTCAAACTCACAAACAGATTGACACACAACACACGATGAAGCGATCGATTGATGTGGGAGCGGTATTAAGTATCGATGGATTTTGTGTGCCAAACTTGTCGAGAATGTTGACTTGTTGTATTGTTTAAAAGAGACTATATTTTTGAGTCTTTACAACTTGAGAAACTCCAATATTTTGCATAACACTTTAGATAGATATACATTTTCCATCCTTAGTGATGGTCTTCAAAACAAAGAGATTACATTAATATATAAATATAAGATATTCGATTATAATCCCAGATGTCCCAATATAAACCATCCTTTTATAATGAATAGATATATACTTTATCCTTATGCAAACACAAGAAATACAATACTAATAATATAAACTATCTGTTCATTAGTAATTTTACTATAATATTAAACTACACATTAATATTCAATTTCCAAATCATATTTCTTTATAACTCAACATTTTTTACCATAATAATAAATAATTTGATATTATATTAATTCAATGTTGCGACAATTGTAGGTAATTATATCCCAACAACTCCTCCTGTTTCTGGTTAGCCCGTGGATGATCCAGAAACATAGTCAGATTGTTGAGACAATCCTTGGACAATCTCTTTGTGAAGATGTCTACAATATTTCTTTTTGTAGAAATATATTGCACAACATATTGCCCCTCTTCAAATCGTTCTCGAAGATAGTTAATCCGAAGATCTTTAAACTTATTCTTAGTATTTTCAACATAGTTTTTTATGTTGAAGATGGCCGGTTCGTTATCGAGATATAAAATAAACTGGTTTGTAATATCCTTCCACAATGGTTCACATTCTCTGACGATCTCGTGCATCCACTCAAATTCTTTAATGGCGTTTGCAGCTCCCAGAAGTTTGGCATCCCAAGTAGAAGTGACTATCATTTTTTGTCTGGATGCTTGCCAACTGATCGGAGACATGCCGATTAATAAAATGTAGCCTGAATAAGACCTCTTGATCTGAATGCAAGATCCAAGCGACGCATCCGATAATCCATGAAATATCAAATCTGGTTGTTTTCGTAGATAAATACCCTGCGACTTTCTAGAGTAAAAGTATTGAAGAATCCCTAATGCTGCATTCCACATGTGTAAATTTGGTTTATTGTTCCATTGTGCGAGTAGATTAATTGAAAAAAGAACATCCGGTCTTGTATGGCGGCCAACGTACATAAGCGCTCCAATTATCAATCGAATAGGATATTTAGCCATTTCGAATTCAGTCGATTCTTTGTCAAATTTATTAAATTTAACCCAACACTAATCAGTTCAAATCGTGTGACTGTAATAATAATAAACTAATTCTCCAATCACGTCACACTTTAAAACTAACCAATATACAAATATAAATTACCTTTGATGTTGTAGAATAATTGTAATGTAGAGCATTAGGCATTATTAGCATGTATAATAATGCAATAGACCCAATCTAATCTAAATGAGATTAATGACAATATACTTACCATTATACAGTATAATATCACATATAACCTTAATAACAATAATAATACTATGTTAGAAATGAATCACAAACAATTGTAAAATATATGAAAAGTACTTATACTTTATTATATGACTTATTAATACATAGAATTATATAATACAATAGTATAAACACATATTTAATCAATCATGTAATTAGAATAAAAAATACTAACCTTTGAGAATTAACTCAGCAGACAAAAACTCATTCTTATACCTACGTCTTAATGGACCATTCAATAGACGACATCATAAGAAGGATACACAACTAGTGACACCTAGTCAAATTCCTTTGGACAATTAATTAAATACCTTTCATTGCAATCATTATGATTTAATATCTCACTTAGAACGAATGTACAAATCATACATTATAGTTAATTAAATATAATATTGAATTCGTTATCAAAACCACTATTTGATAATTATCTAAATACAACTATAATACAGAAGAGTATAAATAGTACTTACCAAACGTATAGACGAATTGAAGTGACCTGTTAACGTTTACAATATTTTTCCAGTAATTTGTCAATGTAGTCTTCTTGTGTGAGCTTTATATACTTTGATTCCTTCTTGAATTTTATCCCTAAGAAATTGGAAACTTCACCAAGCACTTCAATATCGAATTTCTTTCGTAGATCTCTAATAGTTTGATCTAATTTTGCTTGGTCTTTTGCCAAAACAATTATGTCGTCGACATAAATTAATAGCACTATTTCCCAATTCCTGTAATACACACAACGTGTTAGCTTCATGGACTTATACCTTATCAAAATAATGTAATTAAATTTTTGAAACCTTTGTTGACCTGCCTGGTGGAGTCCGTAGATCGCTTTACAAAGCTTCCATATTCGATTGGTTTGATGTTCGCCTCCACTCAGTATTTCCATGAACGTCGTTTCATCTAATTCACCATACAAGTATGCACATTTTATATCTATGTGGGTACTCAACCAACCGTGATATACCACTAAAACCAGTAATAAAATCCGTATTACCACCATATTTATCACCGGCGTGTAAATCTCAGAGTAATCGATGCCTAATCTTGGGTCATAACCGCATGCCACAAAACGTGCTCGATGTCATATTACATTCCCTTTTTTATCCTTCTTTCTTAAAAGACCCAGCGTGACTTAAGGATTTTCTTGTCCTTTGGCCACTTTACTGTCTCGCAAACTTTACGATTTTTCATTGTGTCAATCTCATCGGCAATTGTGCTGGTCCAATTTTTGGCATCGGGTTGTTTCATCGCTTGACAATAAGTCCTCGGATCCTCCGTAGAAATTGAATGGATTTCATATTCAGGAACATCTTTACTTTCTCTTTGGAATTCTGTTTCTTCATCTTTTTCCCAGCTTCTTCTATAGAATGCAAGATTCAGATCCATAATCAGGGAATTGCTTGACGTCTTGAAACATTTCTTTGTCGTCTTCATCTTAACTTGTCGATTTCAAATCATTGATACTAATCTCTCTGTTGTAACCATTCCTACTCAAAAAATCTATCTTACTGTAGTCGTATATTATGCCTCGTTCTTTGCAAAAATCTTCTATTTCCAATTTTTATCTGAACCTTTTCATACGATATCTGTATGTTATAGTGTACCTCCCTTTGCGAAGGTCTTGTTTGAATCAACGTGGCTCGTCTTATCTATTTTAGCTTTATTTCTTCTGATGGTTCACCATGAATGGATGCTTGTTGCGAACTTGATGATTTATGACTTGCAATCGGACTTACAGATCTTGTAATTGCCAGCATTGGACTTGGAGGTCTAGTGATTACTGTCGTTCTTTGGGTATATTCTGTCTCCGAGTTCGTTTCGTCATCCCCACAAAAATACCCCTCTTTATCCTTATTCTTTTTGATAATGAAACGACTTTTTGACATGTTCGGATATAAATTATCTTCATTGACCGTGAAGTGAATTGATTCAACCATCTTGTCCAATTGAAGAATCTAAACTCTATATCCTTTTGAACTTCTAACATATCTAAAAAGTATTCCACAATTGGCAGTCTGGTCAAGTTTTCTCTGATGAGTTGATTTAGGGATTGTTACATAACAAATGAAACCTATTGCTTTTAAGTGACCCACATATGGTTTCTTATCATATCTAACTTCAAATGGAGTCTTCCAATTGAGCATCCGATGGGCAAATCAATTTTTAACCTAGACGTATGCTTGGTTTAATTCGTTTCATAAATTTGTCAGTAATTGAGTATTATTAATAATTGTTCTGATTGCTTTGATGACGTACCGGTCAAGTCTTTCGGCAACGCCGTTCTGACTAGGAGTATAAGGGTTCGTTTTTTGTGCTTTATCCCCTTAGTCTTTGTCCAATTGTTCATTTCAATGTTTACAAATTTTGATCCGTTGTCAGTTCTCAAATATTTCACTGGTTTTCCAGTTTGTCTCTCGCATTGGCTGATCAATTGTTGGACTTTCTCGGTTACAATGGTTTTTGTAGAAATTGGAATCACATCAATCCATCTGAAGTAATCATCAACACTTGCTAAATAGTAGATGTTTCTGCTTCGAGATATGTTCTTAGTTGGACCCCAGATGTCCATATGCAACCATTTACCAACATACAAACTTATTATTTCATTGAGTGCTCGACCTTGTTTCATGACTGCTTTGCCATCTTGCACAAACCACAAATTTGTTTATCTTCGTGTAAAGTGTCCGGCATTCTAATCACCGTTTTGTGTTAGGCCATCTTTACTATACCCCTTTGATTGAGATGACAAAATCTCTTGTGCCATAATTGGGTCGTTTCATCAAATTTCGGTTTTAAATTTTTTGATGAATTGCTTAACTGTTTCTTACTCGTCCTTGTACCCTTTTTTGGTTTCGAGTTCTTGTTTTCGGGTTGGGACATCTTTTTGTTCTGACTAATATTTACGACTTCTTTCGTATTGGAATAAATTTCGAAATCAGTATTTCTCGCTATTTGATTTTCAAGCCAAAATAGTCTATTACCTTTTCTGCATCTCATTACGACTTGACCAGATTTTCCTTTTATTTCAATAATTCCTAATTTTTCACCGACTTGTCCATATTTGTCATCGATCTTCGAGTAGCTTATGAGGTTCCTTTTGGTTCCTTCAACATAATATACATCGTGTAAAGTGACCGTACATTGATTACCATCGACTTTGGATGAAATCTCGATCTCCCCTATTTCATTAGGGTAACACTATTCAAGGTGTTGATTTTTAGTTTTGGTCCTTTACGAATTTCCTGACAATACTCTCGGCGGTTACAAATATGGATCTCAGAACCAGAATCAAGTATCTAAGTTTCATTTTCTGAATGCCTTTTTGATGTAATGTTAGTTTCTGCCAGAAAATCTTCCAAAAATATAGATTTAACCGGTTTTTGTTTCTTTTGATCACTCCACGTTTTCTTGGTTGATTTGTCATCAATCTTGACTCTGAAATCGCATGCGAAATGCCCTTTTAGATGACATCGGTAACACTCTCTTGTTATCTTCTGTTTCGGGCGCGATTTGACCATTATTCTTGTAAAGTCGACTTCCTTTGAAATTGAAAACATTTCTTGCTCATCATGGAAATTTTTCTTCTGGTCTTCAGTTCGAAGTCACAGACCATGGGCGATTAAGGCTTCTTTCACGTTTTTAACAGAAAATTGCACACACTCTCATTCGGTTAGAATTTGATCTTTAACTGGCTTGTACTCTGTCGTAATCCCCCATAGCATCTGTTACGCGATTTTAGAATTTGTCACTGAAAGCCCGACTTCATCCAATTGGCGTACTAATTCCTGTACTCGGGAGATGTAAATCTTAACTCGTTCTCCTCGTTTCATTTTTAAGTCCAGGAAGTCTTCTCGCAATTCAAAAGTTCTTGCCAAGTCTTTCGGCTCGTAAGTATTTTTCAATAATTCCCAGATTTCTTTGGCTGCAGTGCATCCACAAGCTAAGCGTTGGCACTCGGATGAAACAGATAAGCATATGCTGCTCAATGCTCTGCCTTTTTTGTACTTTTCTTCTTGAATTTCAGCTGGCATAGCTGTTGGAGGAAGTATCCTCCAACAAAGAGTGTTTCTGCAAAAGGTTTCTGCACAATTGGGGCATGCGGTATACCTTAACCAATTTAATATCATGCCCCAGCTTTGGTGATGCCATGTCTTATATTCGGACTATCACAGTGCCCACGCCTTTAGCCATCAAATGTCCGCTTCCCTGCGCTATTGGTATCGGCTGAATTGTCGAGTAAATATCAAACAACTGACGATTTGAGCAGAAATGGTGTGTGGCGCCGCTATCCAGTGTCCATCCCTGTTCATGACCTTTTGCCAATGTCAACAAACTTGTCAACAGACAACTAAAATAGAATTGGTGCTCTGAGTTAGTGGGTATCTGGGTTTTAGGGTTACGTGTAAATTTATTAAACTTTTTGTTTGCAAAATTCTTGTTTCTATTACCTGTATTATCACCTACCCTATTTGTGTCGCCGGATTCAAAATGATCCAACTTAACCCTACAGTCCCGCTTATAATGTGCTGCATTCCCGCACCGGAAATAAACTGGCCTATTTTCTTCCTTGGCTAGTCCAGCAGTGGCTCCTCAGCTAACAAACATCACTTTCAAGTCTGGTGTACGACGTTCCTTGTTTGCAGACACTCTGTTTTCCTCTATTAAAAGCGATTCTCTCACTTTTCGCATTGAAGATGTTGTAAAGTCTGTTTGATAGATTGCCTGCACGATGACCTCATGTGAATCATCAAGTCTCTGCAGCATAATAATGGCCACTATCTTATCCGATATCATCTCACCTAACCGAGTGAGCTCTGAGACCAATTCATTCACTTGAGACAAGTAAATTCTCATCGTTTCTGATTTGGCTTTTTGAATGTGGAACAACTGTCCGTATAAACTGGCCAAGCGCACAAGTCATTTTGGCTCGAACTCACTCTAAAGCGTGTTTCACAAATCCTTCGGCTCCGTCGGTTCTTGAATCAACGGTTGTATTTCCGGTTAGAGAGATAGAAAAATGGAACTTAGTCTGCGTCTCTTCTTTAATTGGTATTCATCCACCTTTTTCATAATGGCTGAAGACATATGGATTATCCCATTTGAGATATTAAATGATAATAATGTAATCGAAATAAAGTTTGCATTAGTTGGAAAATTCCGCACTCATTGTTTTTATATTGTAGCGTGTTTTGATTATTTATTGTATCGTTTATAATCCTCATTTATTAAGCAGTTAATTTTATTATGTTCCAACTTAATATTTTCAGATGTAGTTACATGTTAATATTGCCTTAATCAGCAATTGGAGTTCATTTGAATTCCTAATCTAACAGGAATTTATTTAGTTAAGAAAATGGTATTTTTCATTAGAGTAGAATTGCTGAGGTTATTGAATTCATTACTTACTGACGAGCGCACGGACATGCAAATTACAGAGTAATTTGCTTGTTGCATTAGTATTAATTGTTGTCATAAATGCGTGAGATTTCACAGAAATTAATTAAGTTAAAGTGAGGCGCAAAACCTAATCAACTTTGCGACCTTGCCACTTAATATTGGTATTAAAGTTTAATTTAAATGATATCTCTAACTGTGACAAATTGCATTTTCGTGCTGTGTATAATTAAAAGAGCAATCAAACAAATTTATTGAAATATACATTGTTATTGGTCACTCGATGGTCAGTTGGCACCAGCTGGTCATTTGGGGATCAATTCGCATATTTTTCCCTAGGGAAACCAAGTCTCTTTTGTCTGTCAATTATGTACAATTGTTTTGAAAGGTTATTATATTCAGTTTAATGATATTATTCCATGAAATGTATTAAAACGTATTGATAGTTCATCTGGGGCATGAATCACTATGATTCATGCATGATAACCAGATTCCAGGTATTATGACAATGCGGATGCCAGGTGTTTATGTCGTCACCCCATCCCTTTGTTCTTATCCACATTCTATTCCATTCCATTCCCACAATGTAAAGTGTCTAGTTATAATTTGTCTCTATTAGTAAATTAAATTAATTTGTTGTTGAACAAAATGAATGGCTTCGAATTATTGTCAAAGATCCATTAAGAAGATGAGAACGATCGCTATGGACTTTAAAGAAAATACAGTAAGGAAAATTACAATAATCATCAGCGCAAATTGATGGACATGACAAATTCAAGCATCCAAGATGGCTGCCCGGATGGCAACGTGTAATTGCAATAAAATTAACGAATCTATAAGCTGAAAAGAAAGTTGGTTTATTTAAAAATTACACAAGCATCGATCAAAAATGCATCCGCAACATGTGCAAAATCTATCAGTGGCTGTCTTTAGGTCTGGTGCTTTCAAGGTGCCATCTATTAGCCCGTATATCCCTCTGTTTTTCAACAGCATGGAACAGCAATTTTTCCAGGTATTGTAGTTGTTGTTGTTGAGTTTGGCAAAGCTCAACGCCAAGCCCTTGGAGATATCGCTTGAATTCATCGCAAATACCGCCCAAAATTGCAATTGGCGTGCCCAAAATTAAATAAAGGCAATATCAATGCCACAATATACCAATTGGTCAACAAAATTCGAAAACACACTTACGTATGTACGCCGAAACTTCTCGTTGGACGCAAATTGGGAAAAAAAACGTAGATTATTCCTCCAACCGTATCCAAGCTGCAATGGTCCAAATGATGTCTGAATCCACTATATGGGCCCTCGAAAACGTTCCACTATTGATAAAAATGACTCCTCCAATGGTGAGTAGGCGTGGTCTAAATATGCACCTCGCCAAACGAACATGATGGCATTTTTGCGTTTTAAAACATAATAAAATAAAAAACAAAGTATCAGCCAATAAATAGCAACATTAAATCAAGCAACCCACGATTCCTACCCTGCAATAATGTCCAGGGCAAACAAAATTTTGTTTGTCAGCCGTTACTCAAAGGAAATGAGCGTCAATTATCGCAAATCCAATATCCGCTGCTATCAGTAGTGTATATATGAGAGTTACAGTGCACACGTTCTGGCACACATTCCAGAAGTGATGTCATAAAACGGAAGCCACGCCTCCTAAAACCAATATGGCACCCTCCAAAGGACGTCGCCATCTTGTTTCCACTCACCATGAAGGTCGCCAATTTGAAAACAACATATCCGCTCACCATTGGAAAAATAAATGAACTCTTCCATTATAGAGATCATCAATAATGACGACTCGTCAATAAAATAAAAATAAATAAAAAAAAATATAAATAAATAAAAACAAATAAAACCTAAAAAAAAATAAAATAAACTCACATTTTTTTCAAATGACGTCACGGGGTCGTCGAGCGTCCCCGTCAACGTTGCCGATTGATCGGGCGTCTTCGATTACCCCTCGAAAGGCTGATGAAAAGCGCGCGAAGCGTAATTAAACAAAGTCTACAAAATCGCCATTGCGCATGAGCAAGTATTTCGACGGGAATGAGCACTATTTCCCATGCCGCAATCGACTACACTCGCTCCCGCCTGGCACTGGGCGCAATTGCTGTCAAATCGTCGTAACACGAACACCCTCTGTAGACGATTATACCAATTGCTGTCAATTAATAACGTGTTTTCGATCAGTTTTAATTAGCTTTTTGCAAGAAACAATGAGATTTAGTAGTTTTAGTAAGAACTACTATTTTCGAATGCAGAATAAATTTCTTTTCTTTGTGTTTTTATCATCAAAACGACGCATCATGCGCGCTCTCTATCGACGGTCGTAGTCATCACCCGATTCGAACTTTATCTATTATAAATAGATAGTCTAGAGACTAACTATAATTTTCAAATCAAATTTAATTTTGTTTTCGTATTTTTCACGGACGATCCGAGTTTCTCGCGCCCTTCAAGTAGCGTTATGCCCACAAACGCTATATAAGTAATTCTCGTACTCGATAGTATTGTGTGTGAAAGAGTTAGTAGTTTAGCCGAGGCAGAGATGCCAAACGATGCGGCAATACGTTCGACCGCAGCTCGGGTTATCTATCACTGCCGAGGCAACAAAAGCAACTTCACACCGTGCCGCGAAACACTAATCACGATTTACAAATTTCAGATCCTCTCTCCAAAATGTGAAAATAAAACCCTTTTTGAATTTTTTTTTCAGTTTTTTATTTTTTTTGTTTGACCGCAGCGTGCATCGACTCTCATGCCGCGTGCGGTTGACACACTTCCGCCAACTTGACAACTCAATCTCCAAGAAGAAAAATGCGCGCAATTGCGAGCTTTTTAGATTTTTATTTTTTTCGTTTTATTTTATTTTATTTTTATTTTATTGTTGATGAGAGCACGTTTCCACCCACCTTCTCATTCATTACTCGCCCACAACCTCCTCGTTAAACGTCAGAAAAATGTGCACTTTTAGATTTATTTTTTCACCCAACGGGTGGGCGCACTCGACCCCGATGCCGCGCGCAGTTTGCGCGTTCCCGCCGACAAAGCGCGTGATTCCTGTCAAGAAACCGCCTGCGAGGTCGGTAATTACGGCAAATTCTCAGCCGCAATCGGCTTGCGCGCTTCCGCCGACTGTGGAGGCGTGTGATGTCCAAGATGGGTTATATCGTGTGTTTCTGGGGTTTTATGCACTCTGTGTGTAGTGTGCTACCTTTTAGTTGTAATGAGTAATGATTATAGTCTTACTTAATTCTTACTGTTTGTAGTAGGCATTGTTACAGTTGTCAAGGTATAAGAGATTGTTTATATATGACCTTGGATTCTACCTGTTATAAGAATCTGATGTTCCTTCTTATGTGCAATTAAAGTTCCTGTTGTTTCCTCTTGATGTGCATTCTCGTGAATTTCCTGAGCTTTTTCCCCCGCTCGCGAAGTCAACAGTAATTACGGCAAATTTCCAGCCTCGATCGGCTTGCGAGCTCACGCCGACAACGTGCGCAATGTCCAATCAAAAAAACATTTTTTTAGTTTGTTTTTATAGTTTTTCGCTACGTAGGGAAAATGATACCCTCTCAGTTTACAACCATTAACCCCCATTTTCTGCCCACTACTCGACGCAATTGGCATCGACCGAGAAAATGCGCGGTTTTTGATTTTTTTTTTGTTTTGACGGAAGTACTTTGTCTCCAATGCCGCGATTGGCTCGCGCATTACTTTCTGACACTCGGCACATTCGTTGTTGACTGATTTTTTCAATGGGAGCACGCACCCTTTTTTCCGATCGATTAAAATAATTTACAAAAAAATTAAAATAAGTAAATCGATTATTCGACCTATTTTCGTTCCCAAAGTCACAACTTTTTCACAAGTTTGTTCCTGCGCCGCCTTAATTATTCAGCTTTCTTTGACCCCAATTTACCCTGCGCCTCGCGTCCAATTAAAAAAAAAGATTTTGAAACATTTTTTTTTCCTCGTTGTAATTTCAAATCTCACTCTTTATTTCGTTCATAAGGTAATTACAAAACCTCACAATTTTGATTTATGACAGGGTAATAAAAACAAAAAAATTAATTAAATTTGACTTTTTCAAAATGTTTTCACGGAAACAAATCAACAGTTATATGATTTCAAAGATGTCGCCAATTACAACCTCATTAAATATGTGCGCCTCTCGGTATAAATTTTTAGCAGATTTGACCCAATTTCCAGTTCCTCGAACAAATCCCATCAGTCCAAATCTTTCCAACTCACGTTAAAAAAAAAATTTTTTTTTTTTTAAAAGAATTTTATCTTGAGTTACAAGTCTTTTTTAAAAATAGACAAAAAAGAGAGAAAAAGAGAGAGAGAAAACTAGAAAAATTTAATTTATTTCGTTTTTTTTTTGTTTATTTTCAGTTTTTTTAATCCTTTTTCTCTCAATGGCATCCTCTTTACCCAAATTTACGTTTTCCCTGGGGGATGGGTTGTACGCAAGGGTTAATATTTACAATAGACAATGTCTGATACATTTAAGATTTTATAACACCAATGCCAAAAGACAAATCTTTGCCACCAAAACAGGGGTAGTGTTGGAAATCGATATATTTTTATTCTCGATTTATTGTTTAATTATTATTTACTGATGTATAATCATCATTGCTCATTGTTTGTTATTTAATATTGTATGGATTTATCTTAATTATATTTATTGTTATTTAATGTGTATAATATTATTTGTAGTTATACAAAATACTATTTTTGATGTTAATATTGTTTATTAATCATTACAGAGTGTTTACAGTGTTTATAATATTGATTTACTTGCCTATTGGCATTTACCTATGATTCCTATGAGTTATTATTAATGTAATTGTACCTGACCAACAGGGGGCGTGTTTAAGTGCCTTTTATCTAACTTTTATCTATAAGAACCTGTCAGTTATCACTATCGACCACACCTTTGCACTTAACACTAGAATATGACTGTCATTGGATATTCTGTTGTAAATAAGGTTTTTTAAACTAGTTCTTTTAATGTAATATTAACTTCATATTTAATAAACTTAATTTATAATTACCTAACCATTGCCACATCAATTTTTCACGGGGAATTAGCGTACAAGTGGTAGCAGAGGGATAGGACATCGAAATTTGCGAGTATTAATTGAAATATAAGTGCCATTTTACAAATTTTTGATTGAATTCTTTATGTTTACGTGGCAACATGGTGCTCAAGACTTCAAGTAGCTACGAAATTGACATTTACTACTTGGTATTCAACAATTTTGGACTAAATTTTGTAAGTTGCGATTAATTATATTTAATATTGAAACATTTACTTACACTTGGTCTGTTTTTTTTCGACAAATTTGTCATGGATATGGGACAGCAACCGCGAGAATCCGCCATGAGCTTCAAGAAACTCAATAATTCCAATTATGCAACTTGGAAATTAAACTGTAAGATGTTATTGAAGGATAGAGGTGTTTATGGCTTCATAGATGTAACCACACTACCATTAAGTTCGTCTGCAACACCAGACGAAAAAGAAAAGCATGCATTTTGAATGGGTCGAGCGCTCACCTTGATATATTTAACGATTTCGGAAGAATTACAACCGTTGGTCCAAGAAACAGATGACCCAAAAGCAATGTGGACTTTGCTGCAGGACGAATTTGAGCCTACGTCGTTAGTGCGCATTGCCTCATTATATGGGCAATTATTTAGGATCGAGAAGGACTCAAATGAGACGATGGGAATTTATTTGTCGCGGGTCACTGCCTTGAATGCAGAACAACAACGTCTCGGAGAAATACTTAGTGATAAGATTATTGCAATTATAATCTTGCAGGGACTTGGCAAGGACTACGAAGTAATTGTTTAGACAATCTATCAACAGGATCCAAAAACTTTCACTATGAAAAGGGTTTGAGAATGTTTACTTATTGAAGAAAATAAAGTCACGGTCAATGTTCAAAATGACCAATTGAGTGCGAAAGTACCGCAGGGCTTGTTCTCTAAGAAGTATAGACGACCTTAAACAGCAACAGTATCTGCGAAAACACCGCCCAAGCAGCAACAATTGCAAAGACAATTTACTTGTTATAGATGCGGTCGTATCAGACATTTTAAAGCAGACTGTCGTGTGAAGTTGACTGGTGATAGAACTAATAGTGCAACAAACGATTTTCCACATACATCCGAACAAGTTGGTCGTAAGTCAAATTTTAAATCTGATAAAGCAAAATCTTATTCTGCTGGTGATGCATTATTCCATTTTGGGAGATTAATTACGGGTTTGTTTTTTACTAACACGGGAATTATGGATGAATGGGTCATTGATAGCGGCGCCACTCATCATTTTTGTAAAGATCACAATTTATTGAAAAATTACACTGCTATTGATCCTAAGCCAATAAGTCAAGAGTATAGTACAATGAATGCCATTGGGAAGGGTGAATTCCATTTACAATTGCCGAATAAAGGGAATTTGAGTGTTAATGACACATTTGTGTTGAAAAATGTTTATTTAGTACCCGATATTTGTTAAAATCCTATGTCGGTTCACTCTTTGCTCAAACAACGTTTTTTAGTAAATTTGATTAATGACAACCCTTCCATTGTAGCACCAAATGGTTCCAATATACCTTTGATTAATGAAAATCGCTTATTTATTTTTAAGCCAAATAATATGTTTATTGTTCCAAACTCGAGTAGTACTTTGTTGAAAAATGGTGTTGTAAGCGTGTTTGTGGATTCTTTACCCGATGTGACATCGATGACAGTGGATTCTAAAGTTGATACTGATTCTAATAATCAAATTAAATTAGATTGTGGTAGAAATTCGATACAATTGTGGCACAAACGATTGTGTCACATGCCTCAACCAGCTAATGCTAAATTATTTAAAAATAAATTAATTCGTACTAACATTAAATTAATGGGTGAATTAGGTGTTTGTTCCTCGTGTAGCTTGGGGAAAAGCACGAAACAACCGTCTCGAGAATCACAGGATTAAATTAATACGAAATTCCCGTTACAATTAATATACATGGACTTTTGGGGCCTGTCTCCAATTGAGTCAATGGATGGAAAATTGTATTTTTTGAGCGTGATCGATGAATTTTCTAGAAATTTAATAGTTATCCTTTTAAATAATAAGACACAATTATTCGAAGCTTTTGTGCAATTAAAAAAAAAGCTGGAGAAGAAGTTTGATTCCTCTATAATAGAAGTTCAGACCAATAACGGTCTGGAATTCTGTAATAAGCAATTCAAAAATTTATTTAAATCAGAAGGTATTAAGCATCGACGAACTTCTAGTTATACCCCACAAATGAACGGGGTAATAGAACGCCCAAATAGGGATTTGTTGAACGGGGTTCAAACTTTGTTATTAGATTCCCAATTGCCACAGAAGTTTTGGGTCAAAGCTTTATTAACATTTACACACGTTCGAAATCAAGTCTCTCATAGAGTTTTGAAACACCAAACCCCATTTCAGCGTTGGACAGGCCATAAACCTGTGATTAGCTATTTTAAAAGGTTTGGGGCCTTAGCATATTATCACGTGGATGAAAGATATCGGAACAAGCTACAGTCACGTGCTTCTCGAGGATTGATAGTCAGCAATAGTTTCCAATATCGAGGTTACAGAATCTTTGATCCGGTTAAGAATAAAATTATTGATACCAAACACATTAAATTCGACGAGTCAAAGGTTGGTTTAGGCTTATTTAAGAATACTGAAGGTGTAGATTCTGATCTTTTAGCTATTACTGATACCTTTGTAGATATTCCCAAAACTGAGAAACCAGTCCTTATTTCAGTATGTCCAAATCTTCCTCCTATTCCAAATTTGCCAACCCCAACTACTCCAATTCCTGCTCCAAGAACCAGAGCAGCGACTTCTGTTCAAACCCACAGACCTACTCCTATAGTTAGTAACGCACCATTAGATAATACTCTAGGACCTGAATGGACGAGATGGGTTATGACACGAAAAACAGGGGAAACAATGGGGATGGAGGATATTTATTACAAACATAAAGATTCAGGATATTTACGTTTGATGCCGGGGGTTACAGATTTTTGTACACAAAAAGGATTTCAAATTAACGAAAATGCATTCGATTTTAGAAAAGTGAGTGGCAAAGCTGTAGAAAAAAGCAGCGGCCATATTCACGAATTGAATAGACCCAATCTCAAAAATAATCAAACACTCATTGTGGACAATGAAAGTAATTAAGAATTACATTCCGAGGACCTAAATCCGAATTATTTATTTCAATATAAGGATGATGATGATCCTTTATTCTTTGCCGGTTTGACAGAGACTCCGGGAACCTACGAAGACATTTTGAATTCTCCAGATTGAGATAGATGACTACAAGCGATGAATGAAGAGCAGTTAATGCTCCAACAACGTTAAGTTTGGGAGGTGGTACCTTGACCCACTAACCAAAAAATCATTACCAATAGATGGGTCTTCGCCAAAATGATTAACAGTCAAGGGGAAGTTGTTAGATTTAAAGCTCGTCTCGTGGCCCATGGTTTCCGGCAACAATTTGGGATAGATTTTAGAGAAGTATTCGCTCCTGTCGTGGAATTCACGTTAATAAAACTATTTTTTTCTCTACTTGTTTGCTTCTATGGTTATGTCGACACTCATGTCGATATAAAAGGTGCGTATTTATATGCGGACCTTAAAGAATTGATTCATATGGAACAACCAAGGGGATTAAACATTTGTGATTCACAGAATTTTGTTTTGAAATTTAGGAAAGCTTTGTACGGTTTGCGACAGGCTGGTCGAGAGTGAAAGTCTCATTTGCATCGAACACTAATTGGATTGGGATTTGAATCATTGAAATATTGTCCATGCGTTTATCGAAATAATCGAGGTGTTTATATTTTGCTATATGTTGACGATATGGCAATGTTTGCAAGAAATAGAGATTTATTAAACAATGTTATTAATAAACTTAAATTAACATACACTTGTGTGGATCTCGGACCTATAACCAGGTTTTTGGGGGTTGATTTTGTTCGATTGAATAACAAGATTTTCATACATCAACGTTTGTTTATAGAAAAAATCGTTCAAAAATTTAAGATTGATATAACTAATTGTTGTTTTGTTCCAATCCAGATAGGTGTATACTTTCGTAAATTGAATTATTTAGAAGATGGATTTATTTGTCCATATAGAGAATTAGTCGGCAGTCTCCTGTTTTTATCACGTCAAACTAGATTCAACATAACATTTGCGGTGACGCAGCTTTCGTAATTTTCGACTAATGTGAATTGCGAAAACTGGAGGTTGCTAACAAACGTAGCCAATTATTTACATTATACTAACTCGAGGGCTATAAAATTATCGGACATCCACACCACAAATTTAAGAATGTTTTTGGACGCGTCATATGCATCAAGCTTAGATTCTAGAAAATTCATAAGTGGGTACATTGGCTTTATTGACAAAGTTCCCATTATGTGGCGTTGCACTACTCAAAAGTGTGTATCCAAAAGTCCCATGGAGGCTGAATATGTCGCGCTCGGAACCGCAGCTGTAGAGCTACAGTAGCTAACGCCGATTTTACAAGAATGTATAGATTTAACAAATTTACAGATTAACCCCAAATTATATATCGATAATCAAAGTGCGATGCACCTCGTTCAAAACTCGATAAATAACTTACGATCAAAACATATCGAGGTACATTATCATTTTATTTGGGAGTTATTTAAACAAGGATATTTCAAATTATACCATGTAGCCTTTTACTATTATCCATAATGACCAAATTTTGAATAAATGGTTAAGAATCATCAATTAACAAAATAACTCGAGAACCAGAGGTACTTGTTGAAAATCGAAAAAATTTTATTCTTGATTTATTGTTTAATTATTATTTACTGATGTATAATCATTATTGCTCGTTGTATGTTATTTAATATTGTATGGATTTATCTTAATTATATTTATTGCTATTTAATGTGTATAATATTATTTAAAGTTATACAAAATACTATTTTTGATGTTAATATTGTTTATTAATCATTACAGAGTGTTTACAGTGTTTATAATATTGATTTACTTGCCTATTGGCATTTACCTATGATTCCTATGAGTTATTATTAATGTAATTGTACCTGACCAACAGGGGGCGTGTTTAAGTGCCTTTTATCTAACTTTTATCTATAAGAACCTGTCAGTTATCACTATCGACCACACCTTTGCACTTAACACTAGAATATGACTGTCATTGGATATTCTGTTGTAAATAAGGTTTTTTAAACTAGTTTTTTTAATGTAATATTAACTTTATATTTATTAAACTTAATTTATAATTACCTGACAATTGCCACATCGATTTTTTACGCGGAATTAGCGTACAGGTAGCATTATTTCCCAAAAACTGATTAAAATTCTCTAAAAAATTTGAAGAAATCAAAGCTGTAATTGTTAAAATGAATGCCAATCGAGTCGATAACGAAGCAATTATTGATGTCGACGACGCTGTGTACGTGGTCATGCTCAAAGCAAACGGTCTGCCCACCATCCTCATAGTAATACGCAAATTTGACCAAAAATGGATCTTGATGTCGTCGAAACAGTGGATAGAACTGTTTAACAATCGTTCCAACATCCTTCATGCCATGGCCAAAACTGAAGCAGAATTGTGTGTTCATGATCTTAGTACCAACGACGGTGCCAGTGATCACGATGGTGGGGGTGCAGGAGGCAGCAGGGGTATGGACGTCCCGAACACGATCCTACTCGCTCTCAACATTACTGACGGCAACTTTCAACAATTTCAACAATTTATTTAAAAAGAACCTCAGGTGATAAAAACAAAATCATAAGATAACCCCGTTTAAACTCTTTATTTTTTGTTTAAAGAAATTTATAATTTTACGTTGGTGGAAAGTTTTGTGTATTTTTTTCTTTATTTTATTCTTTAAACTCGAATAAAATGTAAAAAAAATAATTTGTTTATTGAATTCAAACAATAGTGATTTTATTTCATCAGATCGTACACAAGTTTAAAAAAAAAATGTCCGACAACAAGTCGAGCGACGATTTCAACAAAACCATTGACAAGCTGAGATGAACAATAAGAAAATATGAGACGAGAAAATACAAAAATAAGTGCAAGCAAATCCTCGCGTGAAGAAAAACGCTTGGTTTCAGTGACGTCTTGTTCGTCGTGGGTCTGTCCGGCATCAAAAGAAGCGTGTCCGATCAGATAGCTGGTGCTGTGAAGTTGTGACTCTCGGTCACACCAAATCTTAATTTTGTATGTTTTAGAATTATTTTATAATTATGTATTGTCATTGATATTTTTAATATCCTTAAAAACATTTGATTTTAATTGTAAATAGGTTTTAATTTATATTTCTTAAATAGTTTTATTGTAAAGGTTTTTAGGATGTTTTTCTGTATTGTAGTTTTTGATATAACAGTTTGTATGCATTTGGTAGTGTTGTATTATATTGGAATAACTTGTAGTGCATCCTAAGTATTGCCTGTATTATCTAGTGTACTCTGTTGTGAACTTTATATATTGAACTAGCAGGCCTTGGGATCATGACCACTTTACCTTGCCTTACTACTGATCAACACTAGCCAATGCTGATGTGTAATTAGAATTCTCATTGTTAATTTTAATGTTGAAGTTTTAACTTAAATTAAACTAATGTTTTATTTAATGGAATTGTAGACCATTAATTTGTGTTGGATTTTATTAAACTTTTCCACAAGTGGTAGCAGAGGACAAGTGCAGAGGACAGGAAATGCAATGGGACCATTGAGGTTACAGTAGATACTACAGACAGCAGTTGGAATTTCAATCTGTGCCACATCACACCTGCATTTTGGAGCCATAATTGAAGGTATTGGATTAGAAACTTAGTGAAAATGGATACTTTACCAGTAAATAGGACAGGAAATGTGCTGGAACTTGTACAACTTTGAATATATTATCATGTGCGTAATTTTATTCTGTGAGAAGTGCCATGTTGATTTTAGAAGCGCCATGTTAATTTCGAAAATGCCGCGTTAATTTTAGAGATACTACACCCATTTTAGAAGTGTTACATTAATTCTGGAAGTGCCACATCGATTTTGCAAGTGCGACATTGATTTGAAGGCGCCATATTGACATTAGAAGCATTAAATTGGTAGAAAAATACTCAAATTCAAGGACAATTTTTGTTGATAAATATTAATGTTTTATTCTGAAATATTGATTTGTTTCGAATTTATTATATAGTAGATAGCTTAGTATAATTTCAATTAAGCATGGATAATATGGAACGCACTCGAGAAAACGCAATGACATTCAAGAAGTTGAATGAAAATAATTATACGTTGTAAAAATTGAATTGCGAAATGCTGTTGCGTGATAGAGGTTTGTACGGCTGTATCACAGGCAAGGTTACAGTACCAGATTTAAAGACGGCAAAAGCAGAGGAAATTGATAAATATGATAGTAAAAAAGGCAAGGCATTGTCAACAGAGTCAATGAGATTATACATTTCACGAGTGAATAATTTAGTGGCTGAATTAAATTGTTTAGGGAAAATAATATCAGATAAAATAGTTGCAATAATAATAGTTGTAGGATTGGATAAATCATATGAAACGATTGTACAATCTATTTTTCAGACAAAACTTGCGAGTTTGACTACAAAAATAGTCAAGGATTCATTGCTTATTGAAGAGAATCGAATTATTGTCGCAAGTGGGCGAGAAACAGGTAACAGTAGCAACAAAACCCAATTATTGCAGTTATCGCATGGTAAGAGTGCATTAAAACACAATAAGAGTATTGATAAGAGACGCTGTTTCCGTTGCAATAAAAATAGACATTTTATTAAAAACTGTCATGTTAAATTGGATAGTTCTAATTCTGGTTTGAGACCAAGTTCGAATAATAGTAATTTTAATAGTGGTAATTCAAATACTAATAACTCTTGAAATAGATCCAGGTCAAGGAGAAGATTTGGGAATCGAAATGACAATAGAAATTCGTATAGTGGTAATAAACAAAAGAAAGTTGAAACTGGATTTCACTTTAGTGGTTATATTACTGGATTATTGTCATCATCCCCTAATTTAGAGAACATATGGGTTGTCGACAGTGGGGCAACTCATCACTTTTGTTTTGATTCGAAATTGTTTAATGAATACGATAAAATTGATCCTGTCAAAATTAGACAGGGAAAAGGTGCTGTGGAAGCAATAGGTATTGGTTGAGTTGGTATTGAAATTAATACTGACAATGGAAAATGTCAATTTGTACTTAATAATGTATATCATGTCCCACATCTTTGTAGAAATCTTATTTCGATTAGTACATTATTACAGGAAAAATTTATTGTTTATATGGAGGATAATAATGTTAGCCTTGTAGATTCATTGGGTAATAAGTTGATACTTGATATAGTTAATAGATTAGTGGTATTGGACCCGTGTAAAACGAAGATGATAGTTGCAGAATCATTATCCTCAGGTCAAAAAGTATCATTTGTTGAGGATTTGCAGGGGAATGAAGTTGTTAACCCTGGTATTAATAAATGTGATAATGATAGGGTAGTATTTAGAAAGGATTCTGCACTCTCATGGCACCGTCAAATGGGACATTTGGCCCTGGGTTCAATTGAGAAATTATTTAAATCCAATGCAGTACGAGGTGGTTTGAAATTATATAGGGATTTCGACAACTGTAATAGTTGCAAATTGGCTAAGAGCTCGATGGCACTTTGCCGTAGGATGGGGGGTGTCTTTTCCGAGAGACCTTTGGAGTTGTTGTTCATTGATTTGTGGGGTCCTGCTCCTGTAGTTTCCAATGGAGAAGCTAAATATTTTTTGAGTATAGTTGATGATTTCTCGAGGTTCATTGTGGTAGTTCCACTCAAGTCTAAAACTGAGGTACTCGAGGCATTTGACCAATTTAGATTAAAAATGGAGTTGAGATTTGA
>JAQFZU010000364.1:0-29305 GCA_034696185.1 Henia vesuviana | reverse complement strand
TAATGTTTTAACAATAAAAATGCCAATTTCACGTTTCGACTAAGTAAAAGCATTTTATTTATTCATTTCCTTCGATAACAGTTTTTTCGGACACGTACAAACCGTCCAAAAATTTTCGAATGTCTTTCCTCTTCACAGTAGTCGATTGTTGAATACGAGCGGCTAAATAAACAAACAACAAATTAAATTTATTTATTTACTTTCAAACAATTTTTCGATCGTAAATTACCCGACTGCGACACGAGCTCGATGTTATTTCCTTCTAGAATCAGCTCGTCCTTTTGTTTTTGCGAATTAACGCAAGTAACTCCAGGCGCCATCTTTACACGACGAATAATCTTTTCTCCGAGGAAATTACGGATTTCCACCAAGGTATTATTCTCGGTCGTGGTCACGTTAATGGGAAAGTGAGCGTAAACGGATCTCATCTTGTATCTGTAACCCTGGAAAAAAAAAAAGAAATTTACGTTTCGGTCTAAAACGAAATCGATTTTTACGTACCAGCGTCACGCCTTTAATCATGTTTTCAATATGAGTGCAAACAGTTCGCACCGAAGCCAATTCCTTTCGATTGCCGAACCATTTTTCGACTCGCAATTTGTTCTTTCCGACGAGTTGCATGTCGACCAACACGTGTCTGAAACTCCTTCGCAGCATTCCTCGCGGTCCTTTCACCGATACGACGCGAGATTTCACCTTCAACGTTACTGAAATTTCGTTTTCTTTCCATTAATTTTTTACTTCGATTTATAATCGTTCGCATTTTACCTCCCGACGGGATCTCGATAGTCTGCGATACTTTGATGGTCTTCATTTCTGTCGAGCGCTGCTCAAACTATCGAACGATTCAAAATAAATTTTTACGATCTTACGGAATTTAATCCTTAATTAAAACATAAAATCGAGCTTTTATTTAAGCATTAAATTCCTTTTTTTAACCGTAACTTACGCTTAAATTTACGATGAACGAAGATTTACAAACCCTACACACGGCGATTTCTAGACGCCACGAACACAAAAACCGGATGCGAGTGAAAACTGGAAACTGCTCGATACCCGAACCAACAATCGTGAATTCCAGGCTAAACCAAACGATAAACTCGGTCTGTGTGGCAATCGGTGGGTTTGGTCGAAGTAAACGATATTATCGATTGGAATCGCCCGGTATTCCCGACACGAAGTACGATGCGGGTTCTAGGCAGTCACCGACCGCGGCAGCTCGATCGCTCGTTTTCGCTTCGACTTCCTGATCCGGCATATCGTAAGTATAAGAAAAGCATAAAACCGATTGAACGAAACGAACGTGGCAGGTTTTTAATCGTTGATTTCGCGAAAAGGTACTTGAAAATCGCATCGAGTTAACTCGCGCGAGTCGATTGTGTCGCCAGTCGCCGGTCGGTATCAACGTTAACACGTAGCGAATTAATTTGACAGAAAACGAATTATCGTTTCGAATTCTATTTTGCAGGTCGTAATATCAAACAAGATATGGCGGGATATCCGAATCCGAATCCGAATTATGCCGGTAACGAAGGCTGGGATCAATCGCAAGGAGGATACGCGTACGATTTGGGCGGAGCGCCGTTCGGACAAGAACCGTAAATTGCAAAACGATAAATTAAAATTCGTTTACATAATTAATCGAACGTAAAATTCGATCGATTGGTGACGAACGTCGTTTATTCTATTCGTTTCTCATACTATCGCTTTTGATTTTCGCAGACAGTTTGGAAATTTCGATTACACGAGCGAGTCGAGCGGTTACCCGCAACAAGGAGCCGGCTACTACGGCCCACAGGGGAATGTTTACTCGGGTAGCATTTTGACACCTCAGACCGTGTACGAAAATTCGCCCGACGGCTTCGAAGACGAACCGCCACTCATGGAAGGTAATTAATTAATTAATAAACGGTAACGACCGAGTCGAAGCTTTTTTTTTTATTTTTATTTTTATTTATCAATTTCTCTTTCGTTTATTTACAGAACTGGGCATCAACTTCGATCACATCGTGCAAAAGGTTATTTTTTTTTCTTATTTTCATTTACAATTTGCCACCAGGTGGCGGTAAAAACAGTTTTTCGAAAACTAAAAATTAAAAAAAAAAATTTTTTTTTTTTTAAAAAGAAATTTTTTTTTTTGTTCTATACAATTAAGTGCGAGATGATTGTTCCTGCAGGTGCGATTCGTGAGTTTCGAACGTGTAACAGAACCCGCATATTGATTTTTCGACATTTTTCGCATTTTTCGTCAAATTCCGACTGTCGAAAATAGCATACTACGAATAAACCCAAGTGTTGTTTTCCAGGCGAAAAATTTGCGCGGAATTCGTAAAAAAAATTCGAGTTAATCGATTACAATTTTAATTTGGTTTTGTCGAATTTTTTGTTTTTTTTGAAAGGGTAGAAAAAAGCATAAAAACCTAACTACTTTTAATCTCTCTATCGATTCGGGTTTAAAAAAATAGTAAACACACGTTGTATGTACTCGTGTGGAAACGAAGACGTTTAGAAAATAGAAAAACTGTGGTTTTTCTTAAAAATCCGTTCGGTGTGAAAATTGAACGCTTTTTTGAATTTTGCACGTTGTTTTGTTGTCTATCGTTAAAAATAATATCTATCGGGAAACGAGCGATTTGTCGGTCTTTTTTATCCGAGAAAAAGAAAACGACGAGTGGCGATTTTTGGTGAGTTTATTTTTTTATTGCGATATCACAAAATTCCATCGTTTTAATCCAAATTTATCGGTTTTTTTTTTGTTAGCGAGTTTTCCGTTTCGGCAACGATTCGCGAGTACGTACGGTGGGAAAACGGTCGAAAAGAAAAAGAAAACTACAAATCAGTTTCTCTGACGTCGCGAAAAAAGGCGGCGAAATCTGAATTGGTGCGTTTGGGCGCAGCGTCGGTCACGCACTCGAGGTCGAAGCGAGAATTGTTTTTGCCGTTGTAGACGCAAATGTTGGCGTTGTTGCGGGCGGAAGGGAAGTCGCAGAGCGGCCACAGTTTGTCCCGGCTGAATTTGGGCGATTCGTACGCCGCACTCTCGATCTCCGCCGGCAGCCACTCGTTCGAGCTCTCGTTGTCGAACTTGGACGTGACGCTCGTGTTGCGCCGTTTCCACCTGCTCTCGACGGTGACGTGATCGAGCTGCACTTTGTTGTTCTCGTCACTCGGCGTCGGGCTCCGAGTCCGGATCGCGTTGGCGATTTTGTGCTCGAGCGTCCGCCGGTTGGATTTGGCGCTGTCCACATCGTTGTTGGTGCACGAGAGTCTGATGTCGTTGACGACGAGCGTCACGTCGCGACGCTCGTCCACGTCCGCGCGGCAGTTGGAGTTGAGCGGTTTGGCCTCCTCGTTGTCGTCGTCGTCATCGTCGTCTGCCACCTCCTTTTCCTCGTTTCGATGTTCGCACTCGACCAGCACTTTGCCGTACACTCGGTCGCGCAAGTAGGCGCGCTTGACGAGCAGGAAACAGACCGTGAGTCCGGCGGTCGTGACCAGCGTCGTGGCGGCGAAGATGGCGAGCGCGTGTCCCGCGTGCACGCCCGAGCCCCGCCGTCCGCGGCCCCAGCCGCCGCCGCCACCGCCGCCGGCACCTTCGCCCGTCACGACGAGCAGGTTGGTCGTGGCCGTGAACTGTCCCGCCGGGTTGCGGCCGACGCACTCGTAGCGGCCGGCGTTCTGGCGGGTGGCGCGCACGATGGTGAGCGCACTCGTCTTGTTGGTCGTGCCCGACTCGTGAATGACGAAAGTTTGGGGCGCGGCGAAGGCGAAGGTGTGGTTGTCGATGACCCGGTCGCGCCACACCCACTGCACGCTCGGCTCCGGGTTGGCCGTGATTCGGCACGAGAGGCGCGCGTCCTGGCCCTCGGTGACGCGCGCCTGCCGGCTCACGTACGAGCCGCTCGGCGCGCACGCGAGCCGCTCGGCCGCGAGCTGGCGCAGCGCTCGACCCTCTAGTTGGCGCGGTCGCTCGCAACGCACGGGCGACGACGAATGCATGGGTCGCGCGGTGAGCCACGCGTAGAGGTTGAGCAGGTGACAGTCGCACTGCCACGGGTTGCGCTGCAGCTCGACGGCGTGCAATGCACGCAGGTGGGCGAGGGCGGCGCCATCGATGCGGCTCAAGCGGTTCGCGTCCAGCTTGAGGCGTGCGAGGTGTCCTAGGCCGCGGAATGCGGCATGGTCGATGCGCTCGATGCGACACTCGCTCAGCTCGAGGCTGGTGAGTGCGCGCAGGCGCGTGAAGGCGTCTGCCTCCAACGCTTCGATCGGGTTCCCGGCGAGGCTCAGGCGGCGCAGGTCAGGGAAGTGCGCGAACGCGTCGGAGGGAACTCGGGCGAGCGAGTTGTGGCTGAGGTCGAGTTCGACGAGGTTGGCGAGGCGCGCGAACGACGTCGGGTGGAGGGTGGCGAGGCGGCAGTGCGAGAGGAAGATGCGCTGCAGGTTGAGCAGTTTGACGTCGACGAACGTGCGCGCGCCTAGCGTGCGCAATGGATTGTGCGAGAGGTCGAGCACTTGGGTGCCGCCGTCGAGGTCGGGCGGGACGGAGACGAGTCCTTGGTCGGCGCACACGGCCGTTTCCTTGCCGCTCTTCCAACGACACGTGCACACCGTCGGGCACGTCGACGTCCGGGAGGCGGACAGCAGGGCGCAGCACACGGTCAGCGCCAGGGCGCTCCACTCGCTACTGGCCATCTTTAAACCATTTTTCTTCTCAATTTTCATCCATTTCCACCATCCGTCCGATCTGTAACGAAAAAAAAAATTATTATAAAATTGCTCTTTTTTTTTTTCATTTTACAAATTTTAATTTTTTTTCGAATTAAAAATATTTAAAAAAGAAATTTATTGAAATAACGACGTTAATAAACGTCGAAGAAGAGAAAAAGAAAAAAAAAAGAATTTAAAATTTTTTTTTTATCTCGGACGCATCCATCATTTCACCGCGTATAAAAGCGAAAGAAACAGACGGAATGAAAAGCAAAAAGCCAATGGGTTGGAAAGGAGAAAAACGAGGCCAAACGATTTGCCGAAACGAGAAAAGGAAGAGGGAGAGAAACAACACCTGCTCTAAATTGATAATGACCGCCTTGAATTTTTCTACTTTTTCAACTATTTTCTTATCGAAGTAAAAGAAAAAAATAGACGGAGAATAAAACGTAAATTCTCGTACCGTGGGTTATCGCGATTTCGAGTGCGTGGGGTTAATTTGCATGCGAGTTAGTCGATTTATTCTATTCGCCGGAAAGTAGTGAATGTGTGTGTGTGTGTGTGGGCGTGAGTAATTTTCTCGAGTGAATTTTTAAAGGGCACAACGTCGAATCGAGCATGAATAATTGATGCCCGTAATTGTGTTTATACTCGATTTATTTATTTATTTATTTCGATCAAATTTTACTTTTTTTTTTGTTTCGTCAAAAATCTAATATTCTATTTTTACTCTCGAAAAAAATCGAACGTTTCGACTTTGGCGTCGGAGAAAAATTCAATTATCCCAGTTTTTAATTAATGCATTTTTTTTGTAAAAACGTCACCAGATGGCGCGCACCGACCGTAGCGCCAAATCGTCCGAGTTTTTCGAAGGAGAATGGGAAAACGAGAAATTTTTCCTTTTGTTCGCGTTGCGAGTAAACAAGTCGACAATTCGGGATCGGATTTCGGTCGTGTCGATAGTAAACCGTTAGCGACTCGCTCCGTTTTATTATTTGGGGGCGTTTCGAGCTCGTCCTTATCGGTCGCGCCACCGTCGAACGAGTTCATCTCGCTCAAATGGCGTCGATATGAATTTCACACTCGATGCTTCCTTTCCGGCTCTCGGGACTGGCGGCGACTCGCTTTGCGACCGTTTTCGAAGGAAAATAGAAAAGAGAAAAAAAAACGTTGCGTGACACGAATCTCGGTCAAATCTCGCTCGATACGAGATTTTCGTTCGAAAATAAAAGGAAATTGTGTTCGCCGCGTGAATGGCACTTCCGGTTTTGGTCGACTCGTAAACTTGCTTCGAGAATGTTTTGGATGGCGCGAAACGAATGGAAAAATTATTTAATTTTTTCGTGGTCGGATTTACGGTCGAGGTCGAAATGGGAAGATGGAGGTTGGCATTTGGCGTCGGCGGGCTGCCGGAAACGCTCACGTTTGCTCGTGATGGGCACGAAATCACGGGGTTATGCTCGCTCGTTGGGAAATTGAAAGCTCGCCAGGCGAGAGAGGAGAATAAAGGCGAAGTTTTCCTCGGTTATTGGCTGCTGCGTCTGCTCGCTACAATTTGTGACTGGAATAATTGAAGCGCGAGTGCGGCCAGTAATTACTGCAGCGCCACACCAAATATTCACTGCCAATTGACTCGCTCTTTTTTTTTATTTTTTTATTTTTTTTTTTTTTCGTTCGGACAAAATTTCCACGGAAATTACAAATTGCGACGTATCGATTTTTTGGCAAAAATCGTTAAAAGTTACCAAATTTTACCGATTTTTTTTTTTTTTTTTTCTTTTTGTTTGCGAACGTTTTTCTTTAATTTTGCAAAATTACGAATCCCCGTCTCGACGGGTTTAATGAAATCCTTTTTAAAAAATTCGTTAACTCGGGTTCTTTGTTTACGTTTTCGCTCGTTTCACCACCGCAGCGCTGTCGTCGCGGTTATTCACCCCTCGGTTTTCCATCTATAAAATTCGAGAAATCTAAAAAAAAGATTACGCTAATTTGTTTTGTTTTTTTTTGTTGGTTCGCGGACCCGAATTTTTGCGTTTCGGGTCCGCGACCGACCTTAAACGAAATTTTCGTTCGCTCGAACGCCGAGCCACTGATTTTTCCTCGCTGCCCGAGAAAAACCTCGACATTTCCGGTTCGACGAGCTTCGAAGCACTTAGAAGCGCACGATTTACGACGACTCGAAAATACCGTTTCCGGCCACCTAGCAGACCGGAAGTGTCCGAAATACCGTTCCCCATTGACAAACAAGCTGGAAATGCCGTTAACGAGGTCTAAAACACCTCTTTCGTTTGTCGATCTAACCGGAAGTTCCATTAACGCGGTCCCAAACACCACTTCCGTTTCCCGACCGAACCCGCAGTTAACGCCGTTTCCCAACCCACTCGAAATGCGCTCGACGTCTAAAATTCCACTCCTCTTCCGTTCCCGATTGGATGGGAAGTGCCCCCCTTCTCCACCCTCCCTCTCCCCCCAAAATCGAAAAACCGTATATTAAAAAAAAACACCTGTAGCCACTCGGCGAGCGAGCGAGAAAGTAGTTGGCAATATTTTCGAATCTGTCACGCGCCGTGCCACGTAGCGCACGGTCCCGGTCGAACGGCCCCCGCGGCTCGTTGGGCATCGGTCTAATAGCGATGGACGTGGAATGAGATTCCCGGGCGGCGAGGAGAGTGACCGGCGTAATACATTTGGTTGGCGTGCCATCCGCCGTTTTCCCTTATTGATTTTAGTTAAAAGTGACAGCCAATAAAACTCTCTCTCAGCCAACCCCAAAAATGTTATAGGAAACGCCAACCTCACACACTCCATTTTCTTATTTAAGATCTTCATTACGTGAAATTTCTTCTTCTTTTTTTTTTTTCTTTTCTTTAAATTACTTTCTGTTCACGAGTCGAGCTTCAAATTTCGCACGAAAAGGGAAATTTATTGAGCAAAAAGAAAAAAAATATTTTTTTAATTTTGAAAATTTAAAAAAAAAATTATTTCTTAAAATATAAAATTAAAACGGAGGAGATTTATGCAAACGAGATGCGGGGTCGAGATTGTTACTCGAAGAGGGTGTGAATGAACGAGTGAATGAATGAACGAATGCGACGCTCGAGTTTTTTTTTTTTTGAGTTTGTATCGCGTTATTATTCGACTTTAAAATTCATAAAGACGATGAATCAAGATGGCGCACTTTTCTCCGAGTATATAATCATGGTAATGGTATCCTCTGGGGGGGTCACACACACTTTTGCTACGGCGCTTCTGTTGTGGGATTTCGTGCGCAGATCTATTAGAGTAATTACATTAAATCGCCAAATGTCATCGGAAAGGAAAATAAAATTCAAACTTTTTTTTCCGTTTCGAAGGGGAAAAAAAAAATTTTTTTTTTTTTGGCAAATTAAAAGAAAAGAAGATGGCGGATTACGCGTAAAGTGCACGCGCGCAATTTGTTGCTAACGCATTAATTAAGCCGCGCTAAGTAAATTGCATTCGCTTTCATCCTTTAAGTGTCTCTAACCCTTTTCTTGCCGCGTCGTGTTTTTCTTTTCCTCATCGTCGATTGCTCCGGCGAGAGGATTTAAACCGCCGACTGCGGCCGTTCGTCTCGTCCCCAGTTAAATTGTAAAATTTAACGAACAAATCTCCGTCGACTCACCCGGAAACGCTAAATTTAAATCGCGAAAAAAATTTGTTGTCGAAAAAATATTTTTGGAAAACAAATTTTTTTTTTGTCGTGTAAAATAAATAAATAAAACGAGGCGAATGGAACGGCGAAGGTAAGGTCAGAGCGAAATCGATCCCGATTTCGCGTCTCCTCTTTTCGTTCGCTTTTCGTTTGACAAATTGGATGCGGCCGAATCGGGTCCGCTATTTTTACCTGAACGGATACCGGCGCGAGGCCGATGCGGTGCGGCGGCGACTCGCGGGCTCGCGACGTCGGCGTCAGGCGACGGCGAGCAGTGCGCGTCCGGTGTTGCGTCGTGGTCGGTTGCGAGTGGGATTCGGCGCGGCTTCAATCTTTGTTTTGACTGCCATCAAGTGTTGAAGGCTGGCGAGGTACTGGCGGTGGTTGGAACGCGGGCAGAAAAATGATCGGCAGACCGGTCGACTCTCGCGGGGTCGGCAGGGAAGCCGACCAACGAACGAGCGCTCCGATTATTCCGCTCTGGCGCGCCTACCGACACCCCTCGCTCTTTTCAAACGTTCCTACACACGTTCCGTTTTGTGTCTCGTTTCGTCTTTATCGCGTCATTTTTTTTTTTTTTTACTTTTTTGTTTTTCACGTTTTAAAGTGGTTTTAAGGGGGATGGTCGAGCGCTTTTCTGCTTTCGCTATTTTTTTAAGCGTTTGCGAGCGATCGAAACGTTATTCGAGATTGAAAAATCCCACTTCTGATTCGAAAAAAGGATATCGAATCTCTTTTTTTGGTTCGGGAAAATTAATCTAACCGTTGTTTCCGCTTTGGAAAATTAATCTAACCGCTACTTCCGGTTTGGAAAATTAATCAAATTTCTTTTTCCGGTTTGGAACGTCGATCAAACCGGTACTTCCGGTTTTGAGAAACAAAAAAACGATTTTCACCTTTGTTTTTCACATTTCCTGCAACGGCGAATGGGAAAGCGTCGAGTCGAGGGTGGACGCGCGAGATGCGAATCGTCTTTTTCGCGCACGTTAACGAGGAGCCAAATTGAAACGAATCGACTGGCAGCGGGGCTACTCTTTGCGTGATTTCAAATTAGGGATTAGAAATTTGCAAATCTTCGCGCGATCGAATCGTCTCCTCTTTCTCCGGTACTCGACGTCGGAAAAAAGGATGGCGGGGCCGGGTGGAATTAGAAGCGCTCCCGACACCAGCTGCGTTGTCGCCGTCTCCATTGATTTCCGATGTTTGTCGTCGATTATCTTTCAATCTTTTTTACTTTGCACTCTTAATAATCTGAAATTCGCACGCTTCATTAGACTCGACGGGGGTAAAAAATCGTCGTTACTTAAATGATTCACGAGACTTTTTTTTTTCTTCTTCAAAAATCGAGTTGAATGTCGAGTGGTTTCGATTTCTTTTCTCTTTTTTATTATTTCGAGTAAATGAAATGCAGCGAGTGAGTGAGTGAGGTTTTCTTATTTGGTTTTCAGTATCTTTACGTGTGATGCGAGATGGGGGAAGGACGATGAGCTCCCGGGGTAAAATGGGGTGCCATTGCCGCTTTTATGTAGTCAACCTACGGCTATGGAAGGGCATCGGCATGGAGGATGCGCCATTTTTTTTTTTTTTTTTTTTTTTGTTAAATTTTAAAAAAAAAATATTTTGTTAAAAAAGAATTTTTTAAGGTTTTTAATGTAATTTATTTATTTCGGATGGTCGGATGTTGATTTTTAAAAGGAATTATAATTTGATTCTGGAATTTCGTAATCGAATACGACTTTATTCGACCGATGAAATTTATAATTTAAAGCACGTGAAATTTTTCCGATTTTTTTTTTTTTAAACGGGATTAATTTTGGCAAAGAAATTATTTTCGGATTATGTTTTTCTCCTCCGACCAAACCTTAGATTAAACCCGAGTGCTTAGAATTCTTCGTTTCGTAAAACGAATTGCCTTCGGTATTTCGTTCGTAACCGAGACAAGATTCGTGGCGTTTTGCGTTATTTCGACCGAAAACGTAAATTCACCATCAATTCTCTTTCGGCACGAAAGCTTTAACGAGTTCGCACCGCGATTCGGAATTTAACGCAACAAAATAATCGATGCGAATTAGGCGCGAGACCAATCGAAAACTCAAAACACGACCGCTTTACTCGAATTAAAGGAAAAAAGAATTTTTTTTTTTTTCAAAAATTTTTTTTTAAAGAATAAGTCTCTCTCCATTCGTTTGGAAAATTTTTTATCCGTTTACTCTAGACGGTAATAATTGAATAAGGGCCACTCGACTCCCTATTCGAAAGGATGAAAAAGTACGAGGCGCGAGTGAGCGACTGCAGATTTATCTAGTGGGACTCGTTCGCTTCACTCGGGGTAATATGGCGAGAGTAAAACTCGCGTGTCGAGTGAATTTGTTAAGTCGACGACTGCTGCAAAATGGTGTAGAGAGAGTAGCGAGAGAGACTGGGCTGGGGTTGCGTCAGGTTGCCTTTATGGTCCATAAAGTGAGGTTGCGTGGATGCCGGGGACCCGATGCTGTCCTCCAGTGGTGGTTGTGGAAAAAAAGCAAAAAAAAAAAATAAGAAATAAAAAAAAGTGTAGTGAGCCGCCGTACACTTTTGCCCTTCGGTGTCGTCATACCATTACTCTTATTATTATTATTGTTATTATTTTTGCCGAGTTTTCCATTAAGTCGGAGCAGTGTGGGGAAGGCGCAATTACGCGTGGAGCTGCGAGCGCGCGTAAAAGATTTTCCGCGTCGAGTTTTGCGAGCGAAAATGTTTGATGCGGGCAAAAAAGGAAAGTGAAGACGCAGCGGGAGATGATTTGCCGCAAGCCGTGTTTGAAAGCAGCCCATTAGACTTCGTATCATTCCCCGTGCGTGGGAAATCGGAGCTTTGTATGCCTTTTGGATGACGTTGCTCGCCCTTCAAATTTCCTATCAACTTATCTCGAACCGAATGTTTGGATGCCGAATTTTTTTGAAAAAAATTGCAGAAATGAAATATAAAATTTGTTCCGTTTTCGAACGAAAAGTTGAAGTCGACAAACGCTTCGACGGACCACAAGTTCGAATAATCGACTTAGCAGAGCGGTTAATTCGTAAGCAATTTTGTGGTCGAAAGAAACGTTGCGATTTTTTCCTTCTTTTTCGACCAAGAATCGTTACGAATGCGAAGGAATTGCACTTAAATGCCAATTCTATTTGATAAATTTAATACCACAACCGTAAACCCGAATGCTTCTAAAGACGCACGATTTACACTGTTTTCGTGGCGTTTAAGCGAATGTTTTTAGTCGGTGGGCGGCGATGCTGTCAGTCACGCTCGAATCGTCGGATTTCGGCTCTGCAGCGTGCAATTCTAATGACGAAATGCTAAAGACGGAAAATACAAACGAGCTCGTTTCTACACATAAAAAAATAACACGTACTGTCGGCTCTGTCGAAAGCAAATATGCAAAAGAAAAAGATGTTTAAAGATGCGATAGGTAAATGCGCTTTGGTTAGTTCACCCTTAATAGCATAATATTTGACAATCGAAGGTTTTAATGGCGTAATATCTGACCGTTTTCGCTCGTTCAAAAAGCTGTAATCGTCACGTATTTTACCGTTAAAGATCAAATTTCTAATCGTACTTGGGTTTCGAGCTTAAAAGTAAACTTTTGCCCAAAGTGTGGAGCGAATAAAACTTTAGTGAATCTTTGTAAATCCAAATCGGGCCGAATCTTTAAAATTGCAGGTGCATTTAATTGTGAAAGTAAATTTCGCGTAACGACTATTATTTTGTTGAGAAAAATCCGTGTAACGAGTGAGCGTAATCGTTCGAATTCCTCGCTCTGTCTTCGTCGCTAACCGCCATTCTTTGCTGCTCGTTTACAATTCGGTACGCATGCGTGCTAGAATTTCGTCTTGGCCAAAGCCAAATTGTATTCGAGACAAACGTCGTTGACCCAATTTGCCCCGTCACGTTCGGTTTGGGTTTTGACTCGATTAAACGAAACGAAAAATGAAAGGGTGATAAATTGGCGAAATTCGCCAAATTCGCAACTCTACTCGTCCGCAAATGCGGAGGCAGCTGACCATCGTAATCTCGTCGATTCACAATTTTCTACATGTCGTTTTACGGAAAAGTGAATCCATTGCCAAGCATTAATTTTTTTATTATTATTTCAAATACCCCAGGAGTGCGTGTTAATTCGTCATCCGGTTTGCGAGTTGTGACTCGTGACTTTAACTTACCGATCTCGTTTTGAGTTTTAATCCCTTTCTCTCGTAGCAATTTTTTTTTCTTTTTTTTCTTTTCTTTCTTTTGTTTTAACGAAGAATAATCAATTTTGATTAAGGTGTGTTTAAAACGTCAAGTGGTTCGAGTATCCGCCTTTCTTTCGTCTTATCAATGAGATTATCCCTCGCACACCCTTGTTGTAATTCAAATAGGAATTACACGGGTTGCAATTTTCTACCTACATTCGTCTAAATAATAAAAAATAAAATAAAAGTCTCGAGTCGAGGAAATGAAAAGGCGAATATAAACCAAACGAGGTATGCGCGTGTTTTTTTTTATTTTATTTTATATTATTATTTTCATCTCGGTGCTCGCGGCGCGGATAATGAACGCATTTACTTGACTCGCGTGAGGAAAACATTCAATTGGTGCGACGCACACTCAACTTTTTCAACTTCTTTTTTTTTTATCCCGAGCGAGAAGTATGAAAAGAGACACACTCTTTTCTTTAGAAAATGTCATTGATTAAGTTGACGATGGATGAAGGCATTCGGGGCACCGCCCGAAGAGGTCTCGCTAAGCTCCTCGTAAGCCGTCTGCGGCTGCTGTCGGATCATTTATTAAATAGATACGCAACTTGCGAAACTTTACTTACGTTTGAGCACTTAATTGCTCCTATTTGATCGTTTAGACGTTCCTAATTTATTAGAAAAGTTTGCATTTTTTTTTTTTTGTGAGAAAAGCGCGAGAACGTATTTCGCAAAATTTAAAGATTTGCGGGTTGCTTTTTTCAATGACACGAAGATGATCTTTTGTGAAGAAACGACTGGTCGTTATTGTACCTGCGTCGTCTGTCTATCTGCTTGGCGAAGAAGGGTTCGATTCTGTCGCTGTTCGAGAGCATATAAAGTCATAATAAAAGCGTGCGTTATCCGAGGCTCGAATGATAAAAGGCAACTCGATTTAGGGGTGAATCTCGCATTTACAAACAAACGAGCAAATTTAGTTCGACTTTTGGAGGAGTAGTTTGAGTCGTTTTTTTCTCGCACGTCCGAATTAACGGTTTTGAAGATTTAATTGAATTTGTTTTTTCGACACGGTTGAGCAGTTTATCTTTAATAACGAGTTGATAAAGGGGGAAAATTTTGAGTCGGCATCGCTCGCGGATTAGGCTAAAATAGCCTAATTTGCATACATTTGCTCGGTTTAAGAGAGCAACAACTTTTCCTTACACGCCCGCATCGAATCAATCGCGCTCGACGTGAAATTTTTCTTTTTCGTTTTTCAGACTTGGGCCGTTCTCAACCCTTTCTGCGAAACGGACGCGACGATTATGCAAGATAGCGACTTGGCGGGACCTCTGGTCTTTTGCTTGGCGTTCGGAGGCTTTTTACTGCTGGTAAGTCACTGATTACGTGATTTATTTTTGCAGGCAACGTGGGAAGCGGGTCCGATGTTTAGGGTCTCGCCGCCTCCTCCCGGGCGAAACCCGAAGAATGATTGGTGGTTCGAAGCTGGCACCGTACGCGAGAATCTCGAGAGAGAACAAAACGTTTCTTTCGCTCGCCTCCGACACCTACATTCGGTTGCCAGGTAACGCGAAGAGAGAGAACAGCGGGGAACTGTCAACGAAAGACAAGATTGGGGAGAGCGAGGCCAATTAATTGATACGCTCACTCAGTGGCAAATTAAAAGCTCGTCCTCGTTTGCGGTTAACCAGTGACAATCAGGCTAGAAAATTCGCTTTTATTATTTTACGCTTGCTGCTTTCGTTTTTTCCGTTTATAATACCATCAAATTTCTTTCTTTCTTTACTTTTGGGCGCTTGAAATTTTTTAAATTCGTCTTATTGTCTTAAAGGCATGCAGGGTCAGCCAATTCTGCTTGCTGAGCTCTAAACCGCCGGCGCTACTACTCGGGCAATTTTGCCAAATCTCGCGAGATCTCGCGGCCATCTTTTGTCTTCACCACGAGAGCTGTCGCTGGTCGATTGCTACCGAGTGCGAGGTTGGCATTCACGGTTTGGTCAAATGCAGGCGAGAAGCATTGTGTTACGAGTCGGTGCTGCATTGTCCGCGTAACTTTAGCCTCGATTCATTCTGAAAAGAAAGCGTAACGACCAAACACGCACGTTGCAGTCAATCAGAGTTGGTGGTTAATTTCGGGTTCAGAGCTCAGCTGATAATTAAAATGTCACAAACGCGTGATGCGTCACATCCAATCGTCGAGACCGCGTTCGCCCTTGTCACGATTTTTTTCCATCTAATTCTTATCTATTGATAGCCAAGTATAAAAAGTCAAAGATTAATAGCAAATTTATTTGAAAAATAAAAATATCTCCATGTGTCGGAAAACAAAATATTAACCTGCAGTGATCTGCAAAACACAAAAGGTTGATTAATGAGGCTTACTTTTGCTATTATAATATTGCAGTTTAAAATCTGACGCCAGAGGGCAAGCTGTCGTCTAGAGATTTTCAAAAATCAGATTAGCTTGAAAATTAACTGTCACAGTGAGCATATTATTAAATTAAAGATTTAAAAAACTAAATTTTAAATAATTTATTAAAATATTTACATTTTTAATTAAACTTTTTTCCAATATGTGCAAATACATGCAAATAGCAACATTTTCCACCTCAATAGGTAGCAATACATTCTCTATTGGGTCAAAGCTCTTTATATCTTTTTCTAACAGAAACGGATGAAAGGTATTTTTTGTTCGGTGTCCTTTAAAAGCTGGCAAAATGCGCCGAAAGGTTGCCCTGCAAAAGGGAACTTAAATGCAAGTATAATCTGGATATAATTGGTTGGGGTCGAAAAATGGAAAAATGGTTTTTAATTATGGATGGCGATGTAAAATAATGTCTTTTAATATAAGCGAAAAGTACCTTTTATGGGATATTTTGCAGCTTAGTCGATTCCGCTCGCAATACTATAAAACGTTTTCCACGTTTCTCGCATTCTTTTACGTTGGCAAATACAGTCTTTTTTAAATGCCAAAAATACGTGCGCAAAATCGGTCTGGAAGCAGAAAAAACAGAAATCGGTCAACTCCAGTATTGACCCATCACTGATTATTGATTATCGATAATATTATCGTATTATATTTATACTCAAATGGTAATTGGAATCGGAATCAAATCGAGATTTTTTTTTAATGCTTCGAATCGAAAGTTTCGATTTCTGAATCAAAAATAAAGTAGAAACTAAAGCGTAAATAATAAATCTATATAAAAAATTGAAAAGTTGTGTCAAACTTATAAGCCAAATTGAAAACAATCAAAACATCCGTTTCTATTTCGGGAAACGTAATACGGTAGATCGAATGATGGAAAATTAAAGTTAAAGTACAAAACTATCCAGAAAAAAAAGACATTCGGAATCTAAAAATATGGACCGAAATCGATAAAAAGAGTAAAATAAAAAAAATAAAAAAATCTCCGAATTGCGTGCGATTAAGCAGGTCTTAATAAACAGTCGTTTAAAGTCGAAAGTGACGAGTGACGTAACGACACACCTTTTGTCTGACTTTTCGAAAGACGTGACGAAAATCTGACGTTGATTTCGAAGGCAGCAAAAGTTGTAAAAATCGTCAAACTTTGGACGTCACGTACTTATCTCGCTTCTTTTCGTTTAGACGAGTAATCGGGACGAAATCTGGATTTTAGTCGTCTAATTCGCAAAGAAAGTGGATGCTTTTTTTTTCTTCTTCGATTACGAGATGCGATCTTGGTTAGTACGTATTGGCTCGACTGCAATATTTTAATTGGCAGTTTCGCCGAAAACTATTATTCGCTATTCGGTCGAGTAGAATTTAGGTTAAAGTCGAGCAGTCGGAATTTGCAAAAAATTGCAAAAAATACTATTTTAAAGCGATGAATTATTCGATTTAAAAGGTTTATTCGTAGTCTAGCACGTTCGCATCGGAAAATGGAAATTGCAGCAGGCATCGTTTTATTGTAATTTTTCCTGAGTGATGTAAAGTAAAGTAAGTCTGAAACAATCCGTTGGCGCTGGGTATTACGGAATTGAAACGTGTCCGAAGGATCGGTTTGAAATTGACAAATGGGGAGATCAAAGGACTGGAGTTCATTACCCTTCGTATCATTGCCACGATTCCTATCGAGAAAATTTGCTTACGGCGAACGGTCGAGAGAACTCGAGAGAACTCCAAAGAATTTGGTCGACGAGAATTGATTTTTAATTTCTATTTTCCTTTCGTTTGGTTTGTGAAAAAAAAAATTGGCACTCGAAATTGAAGGGAAATAGCGCTCGATGTTAATTAATTTCATTCAATTTAACGTCCGCAGACATTTTAAACGCCAAAAACGAAATTAGGCGGTATCGAATGACTCGCTTTCGTTACGCTCGACCGACAAACCGCATCGCTTCGAATTTCGATACGAAACGAAATTTAGGTTTAGAAAAATGTTTGACGTCAAAAGGAGAAAATCGGAATAAAAGTAGTTTGATTAACAGTTTTTATCTTTTATTTTCAGTCGGGTAAAGTGCATTTCGGTTACATCTACGGTATCGCGGTCGTCGGTTGCCTGGCCATGCACGCTCTGCTCAACCTCATGAGTCTGACCGGAGTGTCGATCGGCTGTGTCATCAGCGTCCTGGGTTATTGCCTGCTTCCCATGGTAGCTCTGTCGGGCGTGTCCATCTTGTTCTCTTTGCAGTAAGAACTATATCTTATCTCGTTTTTATTTTATCTTTTTCTTTTTCCTACTAAATCGACTGCTGTTAGCGCCGATTTTCGCCTCCAGTCTATCGGCGATAAAAACCCGGAGCAAAAGGCCAACAAATAGAGAGTGTGTGATGGATCCGAGGATTACTACTGCTCGAAGATAGTACGAACGGAATAGAAGGGTTATCTCCTTCCCCAGTCGAGAGACTCAAGTGTGTCGAAAAAAGGATTTTTCTCTCCTTTTTTTCGCCCGTTTTAGATATTGTGCATTCTCGTCTCTTTTCACGTTTTATCTGCCATGGTTACCTGGTAATGCAAAGTTAAAAGTGGTGCCAGGATGACGGCACGATTTGGCCATCACGCACTTTGCTTCCTGTCTGTCAGTGCGCGAGAGGATGGGGATTAGCGTGAGGGCCGATCTCCAGCACGTCACGATCGTTTCGTGTCACGTCTCGCTTCTCATCTCGCCCTCGTCGCGCTGGACTCGGTTCGAGTGCGAGCGATGAATAAAAACTGGGCAGAGTTTAGAACGCAAACTTGCAGTTTACTTCGCTTTGCGACCATTCGGGGAGCTTTTCAGATATTTTATTTATTTATTTGCTCGGCGCGAGTTGAAAAGTTTGGGGATAAGAATTTTTTTTCTTCCTGTCAATTGTTAGAAATCGACGAAAATTTTCCACTCGCTCGCATTTTTTACTTAAATTCTAACATCGTTTCTCATCACGAACGAGCTCCGATTCCCCCGAGAACTGATGAAGTTCGGTAATCGATGGCGTGGAGTCGAATCTCGGTCGTCCGAGTTGGGTTTATCCGTGGTGAATCCCGGGTTTTACTCGGGATTCTAGTTTTCACTGCGAATGCGGTGCTCGGTAATCTCTAGTCTCTTTTTCTTCTTCTTCTTCTTCTTCTTCTTCTTCGTCTCTAAACAGCAAATAGCAAATTCGTTTCTTTTACCCGAGATTTTTATCGGATCATTTACTACTACGAAAAGCAGTTACTGCATCTTTTAACTCGCTGTCAACGCGTCATTTCACAATTTTTAATCATTTTTCTTCTTTTATTTTATGTTTTCCAATTTTTTCGACTCAATTTTCTCTCTCGAAGTAAACTTTTCTACCTGTTTAGTTCGAATTTGCAGTTTGCGTCTAGTTAGATTGTGGGAATGTTGTACGAAGATAAATAGTGATCTCGTAGGACGCTGTGGGTTGCGTGGTTAGTGCGTATGATTCTCGTGTTTTAGAGTCGGCAGAGGCTTTTCGGTGGATGGGGGTTTCTTTTACGCGAATGTTAAAATCCCGATAATATAGCCCTCTTTTTTCTATTCTTTTTTTTTTCCTTTTGCAAAAGAAGTGAAACGAGCAATATCTTCTGCTTGTTGGTTTGCACAGTGCCGCGTTATAAAGATCCTTAAATGGTGACGAGATGTCTCGATGGGCAAAAACTAACCGGATGGCTCGTGCCACCTTTTGCGGTTCCTCACATCCAAAGGAATTGGAGAAAAAAATTTTTTTTTTGTTTTAAAAAGATTACTTTATCATGTGTCGAAATGGACCAGACGTTTTTCGAGTCGACTTATCAAATTTAAAGCTGAATTTTTTTTAAAGGAAAAGAATTACGTAAATAATTCGGACGAGGATTTAAACATTAGAAAAATAATTTCGGCTATTTTACTAAGAGATTTTTTTCTTCCACTCGACCATAAATAAAGTGCATTTGGTTTTTGTCATGTGCGCCGAAATCGGAACGGACAGTAAAAAAAATGGTGGTTATGCCAACGGAGATGGATCGAGTTATTAGAACGTTATTGATTGAACGCGTTATTGATGAAATTTATTTGTATTAAATATGTATGAATCGTAAGCATCGTTTTTTAAGATTATGCCGCGAATGCCCTGATCTTGACCGATTTGTGAAATACATTTTTTTTGCTTACTTTAAGTTTTTGGCCGAAAGAAAAAAAACGAGCAAATAATGTACGAAAGAACATTTGTTTTGCCGAAAATAAATAAATTTTTTGTTTTCTTAAGCGATTCGCCAAAGCTTTCGACGATTTTCATCAAAAAAAAAAATGTATTTAAAATCTGGAACAAAAGTACAGCTTTACTTTTAAAATTGCAATTACTTACGGAGATATTTTCTTTGAAATCGACAACCGTAAAAAATAAATGCGTTTAAAACCACAACTTAGTCGATGGTAAAAAGTACTATATCCTAATGCGGTTTTGTTTGAGAATGTTGAAATCGCAATGGTTCTATCAATTAATGAATAGCATTTTTTTAATTGATAACTTTTAAAACGATCTCCGAATTTTAAAGCGCTTTTTAAATCGAATCGAAACTCTCTTAATTGAAGAAGAGTCAACGGTGTTAATCGTTAGGTTCGTGATCGCGCAAAGTGTGGAGTTAATGTCATGCACTCGAAGGCCACGTGCAGTATCGAGTGACTCGTTCGAACCATCGTTCATGTTTCTAAACGATGGCCAGACAAATTACTAATTATCACGAGGATGAAGTGACCATTGTTAGAAACGTTTTGAGGACGGTTTTATTTTACGAAGAAAAAAATATTCCAAGACGAAACGAGATGCTTCGTGTCCATTCGGTTGCTCTTGAAAAGCAAATGGGAAAATATTCTCTTCTCCGATGGAAACGAATTTATTCTGCATGGGCTCGAGGGATTTTCATTATATTTTCATGATCTTTGCAAAGAAGAAACCATTTTATCTTACAGACGAATGGGTGACGGATCTTTTAATGTTTCGCAGGTGACTGGGCGATTCAGCCATTGTTGAAAGATGGTAGAAATCGACTCGGAAACGTTTCCCGGATCCGCAAACATAATGGATTGGTCGAAACGAGAATTTACGTAGATGATGCAGTTATTTAAACAGCAAATTGTTTACTCGAACGAGTCTGGTGAAAAGAAAATTAGATATTTCGGGTTTAAATATCATCGAGAAGGTGTGAAGAATGCTTGTGCCGAAAATTGCAATCAAAAGACGAAATAATTTCGCGTGCAACCACCGAAAGAATCGTACGAAATTATATTTTGATTATCGATCGAATACATCGACCGAATCGATATTTTTGTCGCTGAATTTCGGTTTATCCGATTGTCGTGGTTTTTTTATTTTTTTAAAAAAATAAAGGAACCTCGTTGCAGTAACGTGGTGCAAATATCATAATTAAGTGAATTTCTTAAAAGGAATTTCGTCTTTAAACGGGTCGCATCTTTATTTTTCTCCTTTCAAGCAAATGCTCGATTGGACTGGAGATTGAAAAAAATGGCAAAGAAGGTTGGAATGTGATCCGCTTTACGGATCAAAAATTCTCGGTTGGCCGCGATTGGTCAGTTTATACGTATAAAACGATCGGTTGTTTTTCTCTCGTTCGCTAATGCGCGAAACACGCACGTTTCGCTCCGGACGTCGAGGTTGAATACACAACCATCAAACGTGAGGTGACCGTGAGAAGGCCGGTTTCGGTTTTACCACCTCATCCTCTCGATCTCTCGGGTAACATAAAGGGGCAAAATTGCCATATCGCTCGCCAGAAGCCAATATGGCAGTGCCGAGCGATGCAAATTGCGCCGTGATTGCACCCAATTGGTGCGAGCATTATTGAAACACCTCGTCCAAATGAAGTCTGTGGGGGGAAACTTGGCCGCATTAGAATTTGACAGCCGACTAATACCTCGTTCTCTTTCCTAATTAACGTACTCGCATCTAAAATGCTTCCATAAACAAAAATGACATTAATTCCGGATTCGAATTAATTGGAATCAACTAATTTCGGCTTAAAGAAAAATCCCTCGCATACTTCATTAAACTCGCTTAAAGCGAACGAATCCGCTCGCTTCGAAACCGAATATTCCACTTTTAACGAGATAACCGACTTCACTTAACCTAATCAAAATTGAACGCCAAATAAAATAATAAAATTTGGTGAGAAAAAAAAAAATTCACCGAATCACGTTTATAAATTTGGCAAAAATTGGCATTTCCTTTCAACTAAATTGTTGTACTCGCTGCCATTAACCGATTTCTCATCGCCCGTTACGGGACGACGAGTCGACGGTCATTTCAATTCGTTTCTCTCCACGTGCTCGCGAACCGAGAACAACAATTTCCAAATTAAAGGCACGAACGCAGCCGAGATTCCCACCGAGGTGATTAATTCACCGAGTAGAAACTGATAAATCTCGTGGACGAAATGGAAAATTTGAGAATGTGCTAAAGCATATAAAAACAAACCGTTTGTTTTGCTGCCTTTTTTTTCTCTCTTTTCTATTTCGAGTATTTCACAGTGGGAAGAGGTTTAATTCTCTTTTCGATTCCACTTTGGTCCGCACTTATTCGTGCACTATCGGAGTCTAATCTGGAATCGTGGGAGAAAGGAAAAAAAATTGCAGCGAGACAAAGAAAGAAAAAGAGAGAGAGAGAGAGAGAAGGAGACGGCATCCCGAGATAGGAAGAAAGAGTTGAGCTGCAATGGGGTAATATCCTTCACTCGATGTTGCTCGTACATCAGAAAAGGAGAGTTGGATGTGTAGGAGGAACCTTGAGGCAATGTAGGTGATGGAATCAAACTCCTTCACCCAAACTCCATTCCCTCTTCTTTATTTCTCTTCTCACAACTCGGGCAATTGCCAATCACTCAAAAAAAAAAAAGTGTCGTTCGTTCGAGGTGCCATTCGAGTTTGACTGCGAGCTCCTCGAGTCCCGAGAGAGGGCGCTTTGCAAATGTCGTCTCTCAACATCCTTAATCCAGGCTTGGATCTACCGCCGGACTTGTCCCATTTAACCGATGAATTAACCCCTACAACTTTTTCTTTTGATTTTTTTCGAATTCTTCTTCTTACTTTCGATTCGCGGATGGCGACACACTTCCAACCTACAATTGGCGCTTCGCACTCGATTGCATTTTTTCCTTATAAATTCTTTTTTCTTTATAAAAGAATTTTTTTGCTTTTTCTTTATGAAACAAAATTTTGATCGGTTTTTATAAAGTATGTTGATGGCGCGTGTCTGTAATAAAAATGCCAATTGGTTTTGGCGCTCTTATCGTGTTGTTTCTTTTTATTATGTATTTTTATTCCTCGTCTCTTGTATTGGTGCGCACGCAGCGTGCAATTACCCTTCCGTTCCCTCACTTTAGGAATGTGCGTGCCTCTACATCCGTCCAAATTCGCAATGATTTCTCCAAAGGCATCCGCGAGAACCTTCTTTCCGCAACTGTCGACATCCTTCTTCGCATCACCTTTTTTTTTCTTTTTTTTATTTCGATTTTTTTTTCTTCCCTTGATCGGACGTGCGCTAGTCAGTAGGGATTAGTCCGCCAGTTTCCCTCGTCTCGTTTTCAACTCGGCAGAAGAGTGGAGGGAAAGGGAATTTACATGAAACTCACTGATGCGAGCTCTTCTAGTGTTTGCCACCGAATGTCACGAGGATAAGCCGAAGGGTCATTCAGGCAGCACAAATACCCTCCCCCAAAACCCCCCCCAACCCCACTTTTTTTTTTTTTTTTTTTTTTTTTTTACTTTTCGTCTTCGAATTCGAGCTACGAGCAAATCCTCCGGAGAAAAGTCTCGCAACTTTTCGTTTGGTGTCTCGCAACCGACTTGGCCGATGGCGGCACGACTCAACTTGTTGGCGAATCGAAGTGAATAATGTTTTAGTTGCAGCTCCAATTTTTCAACGTCACATTTTTTCAGCGACGTAACCCTTAATTTTATTTTTTTCCTTCGTTTTCTTCTTCCATCACAATTTTTTTTTCCGCGTCGCACATTCTTTTCGTAATTCTTTTCGGTGACTCGGACGCCGTTAAAAAGAGAGCAACACGAGAAATTACTTTGCGTCGTCTCGGGATTTCGAGTTGTCATGTTCCTTTTATTTTACTCTATTGATTTGTATACACGTGTTGTGGTGATTGATCTCATCTGTATTTCGTGCGCTCGTATTAGCAATTTCTACTTCTTTTTTCTTTCTTGCGAACTCGAGCGTTTTTTAAGTCACGTTCTCTTTACGTTGCGTTGTTGGGCACGCATCCAGGAATTAATTTTTTTTTGTCCTTGTTTTTATTTTATTTTTTTTTCTCGGTTCGTTGTATTTTATTCGTTCTCGTTTATTTATTTTGCAGGGGCATCGTGGGCAACGTGTTGACGGTTCTTATCATCCTGTGGTGTAGCTTGTCGGCGTCCAAATTGTTCGTCACGGCTCTAACCATGGATCGACAGCAACCTCTGGTGGCGTATCCATGCGCATTGGTCTACGGTGTCTTCGCTTTGCTCACCATCTTTTAATCGATTCGATCGAATCGAGATTAACAAAACTTTTTCGATTATGTTAATATTGTTTTGTGGCCATTCAGAAACAGGATCGTCGTAAAACGGCGCATTCGTTCGGGATGTACTGCGAATTAATAAAAATTAAATTTTAAATTTTTTTTTTTTTATTAAAACGATTTTTTTTCCAGTTTTTCATTTATTTTTATCGAAACGTCGAAAGTTGTTGGATTTTTTTTTTTTTTTTTTTTTTGGTATAATAATTTTGAAATTATTTTCTAAAAAAATAATATTAAAAAAAAAAAGTTTCGAGCGTTTCGTATTTTATTTCGTATTTGTGAGAATAAAATTGACGTTTATATCGCTTCGTGTTTTTCTTTTTCGTCGTTATCTATTTTTTTTAATATTATGACGCTTTTCTATAACTTTAACGTCTGCCATTTTTTTTTCTTTTTTTTTTTTTTTTTACTTTTTTATTTTTTTGTAAAAATCGATGAGTATAAGGCCAATCTTGAGGAGGAGAATGAAGAAGAAGAAGGAGATTGGTGTGTGACACGAGCAAGGAGCATACAAAGAGGCCAATTCCCAATTCCCTCTTATTCCTTTCCTTTTCCATCCCACTCATCCCTCCGTCCTCAATCTGAACTGAAAGATGACGTTTTTTATTTGGTCATCACTCAACCCACTTTTATTTCCGTTGGCATTAGATTGGGTGAATTGAAAATTCATTTTTTACGGTAATTGGAATCGTTTCCAAAGTCATTTCTCCGCTCCGATATTCATGCGGTGTCCGAAAGCGACGCGAGATGGCGATAGAGGGAAATAACGACGAGTTTCATACTAACGCCATCGCGTGTTTAAAATTTGAAACCGAAATCAATGCCTTTTTATTAACAAAATTGAAAAAAATAGAAAAAAACAATAAAGAAAAAAAATTTTTCAAAAACACTTTCAATACGTACGAATAAAATCTAACTTCAACGAGCTAAAATTACACGTAGTTAAAAAAAAAAAATAAAAAGCAAAAGAGAAATATTCGGTCGACTTAAATTTCGAAGAGGAGCGCGAATTCTAGAGAATTGTAGCGAACGTTACGAAACGTAGCAATTGATTTATTTGAGAAATGCCAATCACTTGGTTTGCCTCGCAGTCGTCCGTAATTACATTACGAGTTTACCTTGCACGTGCTGCTAAGTCTAGCAATCCCCAGAAATCGAGAGAAACTTATTTGAATTTAAATATGCAATTTCTAAATTGCAAAATCAATGTTTTGAATTTTGTATGTTTGCATTGCTAATTATTTTCCCGACTTGTGTAACTTTAATGTAAACACTTAGGAGATGGATGGACGGTTTTGCCTTTTCTTCTGTCTAAACAAACCTCGTTCATTTCGAGACCATAAAATTATACCGACTAAAAATAATTCTCCCAATCTTATTAACGTAAACACGGCGAATTGTGGCAACTTGAATAAGTGTTCAATTCGAGTAAATTACATTTTAAATTCGCGTGTTTACCGTTTATATCGTTCTTACGATTATTAGCAGCTTAGCTGCCGGTGGGATTCATCGATTTGTATCTTTTGCGCTTTGAAAAAATCTTTTAATTAGTGACACGGCATTAAATTTTCACAATTTACATACAAACTGAAAAATTTTCCATTAAGTTTTTTTTTTTTTTATTTTCCACCCGTTGTTTGCTTCGGTAAATAAACTTCTCGCAGCTGAATGTTGTGCAACGTTGTATACAGCAGTGAATTATTGCGATGCAGAAAATGGACCTAAATTAAATTAGGGAAAAAAACCAACATGTGTTACGCACTAAAAAACAGTCTCGATAAAGGAATAATCGATGTTTTCGAACAAAAGTTGTTTTTTTTATGAATTTAGCTTTGGTTTTGCTGGATATTTGAATTTTGTTTTCAACTCAATGAATGGTAGTCGATACGTTAACTTTAATACTGTTTTTTTTCTATTTGTTGACGCGGACTAATATATTTCAAACTTTCCTTTTTTTACTCGAACGGACATTCCACGTTTGAGGCTTCAATTGAAATCTGAAGTGTCGCAAATCAATTTAACTTTTTTTTTCTTTTCTTTTGTATAAATTTTCCAACGATTTTTGTTCTATAAAATAAAAATCAATTTTTTAAAATAATAAACTTGTTTTTTCTAAAGTTGTGATTTTTTTTAAAAAAATTAAATATAAAAGAGAAAAAAAAAATTGAAATTTATGAAAACGCGTTATTCGTTTAATATTAATGTTTAACTGTAGAACAGGAATTTATTCAATCTCGTTCTATATTGATCAGGAGATAAAACGTCGATTCACTGTTGTTTCTAGTTCGTCTTAAATTAGCATTATTTTCAATTTTGATTAGACGCAGGCATTGCCTACTTGTCATCTTGTAACGAGATTAAAGCTTAATTTTAGTTTCGTTTTATTGATTGATTAACTGCAGCTATGCTTTTCTCTCGGTCGCGCGCCAATGCGATTATACAGCTTTAAAGTAAGTTAATACATAAATTAATAATTTACAGTCGAAAGTCTTCGAGACGAATAAAAAGAAATTGTTTAATAATATAATTACATAAAACAGTTTGTTTGGGCCGTTAACGAAAAAACATTTTGCGTACGAAAATTGCATGGATACGAGATTAGCAAAAAAACGAAGCGACTTTTAGTCTTGCAAGTTTTGTGGCAAGTTTGGCAAGTAAGTGGAAGGGGAATTGGTAGATTATCCCCTTTCGTCGAGGCGAATGCGGGCGTCGATTTCAATTTTCTTTTCCAACTTCAGAGGGCAGTCGAGTGAAGCATCGAAATGGAGGTAGATCCTCGTCCAATGGTTGAGTTGAAGTTGACCATGCTGGAATTCCTTTCGCCTTCCAGTTTTTTTTTCCTCTTTTTTAATCTTCTTCCACTCGCACGTACGAAACAGCAAAACAAGTAACGATTGTAGTATTTTCGAAACAAACGACTCACGCAGTACAAAGCGATCGGGTTTATACAAGAATTGATGAAGCTGAAGCAGAAGCCAATGATGCGCAGCGCGTGCCAGAAATCGTCGTAAACATCTTGCGAATCGGGATAAAAGTAGAACCACAGGACGAACACGTGGTGCGGGAAGAAACATATGGCGAACATGGTGACGAACACCAGTACGGTTGCGGCCACTTTTTTGCGCGCTTCGATCTGTCGCTGCTGCTGATGCTGCGTCTCGCCCGGCAGATTCTGCGAGCTCACTAGCAAATGGCGCGCCATTAAGATGTAGAAAGACGCGACGACGACGAGCGGTACGGCGTAATACACGAGGAACTTGAGCAGAACAGTCAATTTCGGATACCATTCGCCCATGTGGTCGGGATAGGGCGTGCAGTAGCAGATGACTTGTGCCGAGTTCTGCACTCGCACCTGATTGACCACCGAAAAAACAACTGCAGGAAGCGCCAACACGATCGACAGCAGCCAAACGCTCGTCGCGACCAATACCGTCATCCTACTCTCGCGGCCCCCCATGTGTTTGCGCATCGGGTTGACGATGGCGAAGTATCTGTCCGCGCTAAGCGCCGTCAGCGTAAACACCGAAACGCCCACCGAAATGTCCTTGACGAATTCGCTGAATTTGCATATCACCAGCCCGTACGGCCACGTCTCCAGCGTGTAAACGGTGCTGACGAACGGCACACTCACTAAAATCACCAGCAGATCGCCCACCGACAGACTTATGATGTAAATGTTGGGCACGTTGCGCAACGTTTTGTTTCGTATAAAAATGTAAATAAGAACGCCATTGCCCAAACTGCCGACGATGAATATGAGCGCGAACAAAGTGGGAACGATGTAGGTTTCTGGTCGTAAGTGGTACGGTACGTATTCGCTCTCGTTGAACGATGCCGGAGACGGGTCTAAAAGGGTTGGTGATGCTGCGCTCGACTGGTTCGTCATCAACGAGTCTGCGTAAAAAAAAAAAAATATAAATGAGAATTTCATTTCGTATCAATTACTTGTAGAACTAAGTTGATTTTTTTCTTGACGAGTTTGTAATAAGTTTTTCTTCGACTTTTTTTTTTCCTTTCTCTGCCATCGAAATGAGAGAACAGCGGGAATAACTTGGTTTGCGAACATTACAAAAGACGGTTGCATCCCTGGGGAGGTGAGCAACGGAGCCGCCAAAACCAAAACGCGACCCAAGGCGCTTGAAATGACAAGTACAAAATGCTACTGAACAAATGGCGCCATTGCTTCGACAAAATTTATTGTCATTACTGTTATTATCTATTTATTTTAGTTTGTTTTCTTAAAAAAAAAATTTTTTTTAACGTATTTATATATATTTGTACTACGAAATAGGAGTAAATAAAAGGACAATTCATCATCTAATGAGGAATCTACGTACTTATTGCCATTACGCCCTCACATTTCATTCGAGTCTCCAATCAACGCCGTATTTTTTTCCTCTTTCTAAAACGCGCCCAGGATTACGACCTAAACCACTAATGACGTGAATTCGTTGCTACGTGAACGCCTTGCTCGACCTCCGCTCCATTCCCAACACTTTCACTTTTTTTGCTTCTCTTTTTGTGCAAAACTCGTATAACACAACCATTTGGACAACAAATTATGGGCAAAGCCAACTGCAAAAACAACAAAACGTCTGGACGAGAACGAATCGTGGCAGGAAAAGAGAGAATAAAATAACGATTTTTTTTTAAAAAATGCTCATTTTTTTCTAAAGTCGCGTTTTAACTTTTAACCGAATGCAGTTGAATGCTATAACAAACGTGACTCGAATCTGTCGGTGACGTTCGTCAATTCGAGAGTTGAGTGTTTCCGGTAGAAACGGTGATTGTGTAGAAGAATCCACTGATGGTTCGCTTCCGTTCTCAAAACTGTGTCGTGACCCGACCGAAACGCTATTACGTATTTAAAAACGACTCTTCGTTCAGCGAACGCTTTTTCGAGGGATATTTTCTTATTTTTCGATGCGTTTAAAATTATTCAATGACGATTTGATTAAAAATTAAAACAGAAGACAGTCGAGCTGCACTCGTAATTAAAAGAGAGTGTTGTTGACACCTGTCATTTTGATTACGCTTAACTAAAGAAAATCGAGATTCGCATCATTTTTTTTTTTGAAATGGGCCGAAATTGGATTTTGTGTCGTTGGTGCAACTCAATCTACACGATGGAAACAAAATGAGGAAATGATTGGCCGAATGAAATGCCTCGAGAGGAACTAGTGCCATTTGTGTGTTGTTACTTAGTTGATTGGGCTCTTTGATGGTTACAGTTCTTGGTCGGTCAACATTTTGCTCGTTTCTATTAATTTCCCCGCATTAATTTGATAGAGCGACCTGATTTCAACTCGTTTTTGTTTGTTTTTTCGTTTTGCTTTCTTATTTAAACCTGAAACGGCATCTCGATCAGAAATATTTTGTTTGTAATTAAAAAATTAAAAATGTTTTTTTTATCGATTTTTGTTGTTTCAAAATTTGAGATTATTTTTATTAGGCACTCAAAGTCGCCTTTTAAAGTCGCTTCGTTCTCACAGCTTTTAACATTCTGGCACCTGCTTCTATTACACCATTTCGCACAAAGCACAATCTCATCACCTTTAATAACCTTACGGCATCTAATAATATCAAGTGTCTTTTCGCCACTCTCTCCAACCGCAATCATTCCAAGTTCATAATTAGTTATTTCTACTACGATCGTTATTGTCGTTCGGCAACGAGAAAATAAATGGAAATTTAACATAACTTTTA